>MDKI01051540.1:0-26520 GCA_005239505.1 Nicotiana paniculata
GTGTGTCAAATTCAATATTTTTATAATTTTGTATGTTTGTTTTATAATTTAAATTCATAATTTCTAATTTTTTAATTATTTAATTATATATATATATATATATATATTTGTTTGGGTTTCGGGCTCGATATTTTGAAGCTAGTGGCACCAAACTAACATTAGTGTGTATAAAATTAGTTTTTATGTGTGTCAAATTTAATATTTTTATAATTTTGTGTGTTTGTTTTATAATTTAAATTCATAATTTTTAATAATTTAGTTGTTTAACTGTACAAATTATATATATATATACCTATGGGTTTCGAGCTCGATATTTTGAGGCCCAGTGGCACCAAACTAACATTAATAATTATGTGTGTCAAATTCAATATTTTTATAATTTATTGTGTTTGTTTTATAATTTAAATTGATAATTTTTAATTATTTAATTTTACAAATTATATATATATTTATACATGTGGGTTCCGAACTCGATATTTTGAGGCCTAGTGGCACCAAACTAAAATTAATAATTAGGTACGTCAAATTTAAAATTTTTATAATTTTGTGTTTTTGTATAATTCATAACTTAATTGTACAAAATTTGCATTTTTAACTATCAGTATAAGATACTTAAGCTAAAGGAATTCTACGCTAAAATACTACACTTTATTACGCTACAAGGCTCTACATTTTACTACGGTAAAAGGGTCTACATTTTACTATGCTAAAAAGGTCTACATTTTACTACGCTAAAAAATAATCTAAACTAAATATAAACAACAAATACATTTAATCACAAAAAAACACAAAACGGCATGAAAACACATATATATATATAAATTCGGATATTAACAAACAAATTTATTTGATAAATTTATATTTTCTTATAAAACACTAATATTAAGTTCGGATAAATTTAACGTACTAGTTTTGCAAAAAAAAAAATACAAAACGAAATAGAATACATTCAAATCAACTAAAAAAATGATGGAAGGTTGGGGAGGGGGACGGTCTTGAAGAAGAAGGCGCATTTTTTAAAAAATTTGCATAGCGTCCAGTTTTTGGGCGATATACCTAACACAGTCAGCTTTTGCAGTATAGCGCCCAAAAACTGGACGTTATACATTAACGGCAGAGTTACCGTTAATGTATTGCGCCCAATTTTTGGGCGCTATATATACTTAGATTCTTTTTTTTCCACCTATTTTGGTTCATTGTATAAAAAAGAACCACATTTTGGTTCCGGACTCAACAGTGGGATCTTGCTTTTGCATCCGTACCCATTTCTGTGCCACGTTTTAACTTATACCCGCTTTGTAAAAAAATTACATCCGTACCCGCTTTTGCGCATAACTTCAGCATGCGGGGCTGATGTAGCAAATGCAATCACGCAAAATTTCAGCTTTCTAGTAGACGGCTTGCAAACTTCAGATCTAGAGCTGAAGTTGTTGTCTTGTAACTGGGAAACTTCAGCATACGAAGCTGAAGTTCTCCAGTTATAAAAACAAAAACTTCAGCATACGAGGCTGAAGTTTCCCCCAGTTACACTGGGGAACTTCAGCTCTAGAGCTGAAGATTTGTCTTTGTAACTGGGGAACTTCAGCATGCGGGGATGAAGTTCCCTAGTTATAAAGACAAAAACTTTAGCATACGGGGTTGAAGTTCTCCAGTTATAAAGACAAAACTTCAGCATAATGGGCTGAAGTTCCCCAGTTTACAAAGACAAAACTTCAGCTCTAGAGCTGAAGTTCTCTAAAGCTGAAGTTTTGTCTTTGTAATTGTCTTTTTAACTTGGGAACTTCAGCTCTAAAGCTGAAGTTTTTCGTAACTGAGAAACTTCAGCTCTAGAGCTGAAGTTTTATTTTTATAACTGGGGAACTTCAGTCCCGTATGCTGAAGTTTTGTCTTTATAACTGACGAACTTCAGCTTAACTGGTGAACTTTAGCTCAGCGAGGGGAAGGGAGCTGAAGTTATTTTAAAAGTAGGTATAAGTTAAAAGTTTTTAAAAAAATAAGTATATATTAAATGAGGGCGACCAAATAGGGTACCCGCGTAATTTTTATTTGGTAAATTATGTGTGAAAGGCTTTTTCTGACTGGTCCACTTTAATCAGTTACAAACTTCCATCTTTGTCACACCTTTCAAGAGACGTGGTCCCACTAATTTTTCCATTTTACATTTTACACACAACTTAAATTGCAGCTCTTTAAACATTTCTAGTTTTCTTCCTACTTATTTTTAGTTTAACCTTTTTCATACAACTGTGACTACTTGGTTTGCATCATAGTAAATTTCTTCAACTGGATTAAATCAAACTATAATTCTGAAATATTGCGCTAGTGTTTTGCTAAACAAAATAGTATTGATACAATTGATAATTAAAGAGTTTTTAGAATTGAAATTACCAAGAAATAGTTTGATAAATCTTTTCTTGTAAAATAATTTCGCTCGTGAAAAATATCTTTGTTGAAATAAATTAACATCAATAACTTTTTGTGCACAAATTTTTCAAGTAATAATTCAGTTACCACATAAACAATTATGGTAGTTGTAGTTACCTAAGATATATTTGTGCTTTTTGATATACATAATTAGTCTTTGAGATTTTTTATACAGTTTCGAAACTAGCAAGCATGTACAAAATAATTATTTTAACAAGTTGACTATATAGAAATACATATATGCTTCCATGATTATTTTTATTGCTCTAAATCATTATATACAAATATTTAGCTCTGTTAGTTGAATTTGAAATAGAACAACAAATTAATAAGCAAGAGATAAATGAACTTCGACAGAAGCATATGCACGGGCAAACCATTATGGAACCTTTACTATTTGCTAACAACTGGTGAGAGAAAATCTTCAGTTTTCTTATGATGTTTTATACTTCAATATCATATGAGAGAAGTGATTTGTGTGGCGTTTAATTTTTTGTGTGTATAGATTATAAAAGAATTGTCACTTATACTATTGTTACGGGCTAATAAATGCAGAAATTAAAGAACACAAGGATTTTTACATGAAAAACACCCGGTTTAAAAGGTGAAAAATTCACGACCTACTATCCAATAAGATTTTCTCCAAACATTTCACTACAACTCTGAGCCAACAACAAAGTTTACAAACTCTTGCAAACCTAAGGATTAACTATAACCCTTATAGCAACCAGCCACAGGCTGTTGCGACAAGTTAACTCTAACTTGAACAACTCAAGTTTACAACCTATTGCAAACCTAAGGATTAACTCTAACCCTTATACCAACATGCCACAGGCTACTGCAACTACTTCAAATTAACTCTAACTTGAATGATATAACTCAGGTATCTAGTACAATTTGCTTCTAATAAAGCTGAAAAGTACAACTCAAAATGCCTACTACACTTTGAACTAGAAATAAAGAAAGATACATAAAACTCTTTATGGAGTTGGTTCTTCAATCTGGTTCGTGTAGCTTCAGAATCGCAATCTTAAAACTCACATGAATTGCTCACAAAATATTTTTCTATTTTGCTTTCAATTTTTGCTTAACTTCAATATATGTGCATCACCTGTTAAAGAGAACAACACTAATATTTATAAAGTTAGTAAATAAAGATTAACTAGAGTTCTAATGCTTTACTCTTCCTTGGTGGAAGAGTTCTAGACAACTTCAACTTCTAACCCATCCCTTATCTTGGATAGAGATCTCTTCAAGTAAGGAGTCCTGTTCCTTATCAAATATGCAACCTTTTCGTTTAGGGATTATCGGAAATACCACTTATACTTATCCCTTTCATGTGTATGCCTTTTGATTGATCCTGTTTGTCACCTGTGTACATTGTCCATGGACCTGGTTCATGCATGTGTTCATTTGTCAATCATCAAAACCAAAACCTCGCAGGCCAACAAATTCCCCTTTTTGATGATGACAAACTTAGTGCTTTTCATAAGCATGAAACCTATTTCAACTCAACTCAACACCAACACAATGTTAGAATACTTTTCATTTCAAGTCACAAATCATCAAGAACCAGGTTCATTAGGTTATAAACATCAGAATCCAAAGCAAAATCACACCTTATCTTCCCCTTTTTGGCATCATCAAAAAATTGCATAATTAAGTTAAGTAATCAGATTTTAGCAGATATCACTCATGGCCACCAGAGTTACTTCAAATGTAATCATGGATTCAATTTTCTCTTTATCAATATAAGGATATTAGCCATCTAAGAGATATCAACAAACAATTAGAGCAAAAGCGATGAATTTCATTAATTGATAAGATCCTACCACAAAGCATAAGAATAAATAAAAATATAGAACCATGAGCAAAAAATAGAGAAATCCCACTTGGGTCACTGGTTACAACTGGGCAAGGAAGGATTTAAGACTGGGAAGGACCAAGTTCTTAGCTCTTGGCTTGAAGCAGTTTCAGCATATCTTAAAGAATACCACCATTCTTCTCCTTTTACTTTGCAAGCTCACACTTGAGATAGTCTCTCTCAGCCTCTACTTCAGCCAACCTAGTCTTCAATCGTTCAATCTCAATATCCTTAACCATTCTCTTTCATTATTTGAGCCATTTTGCTCTTTTTGGTAGACATGGTTGTTTTAGTCACAAATGAACCCTCTGCCACAACCTTTGTTTCTTAAAAAATATTTCTCTTTTTGGCACTAGGTATGGTTACTTCCACATTTTTATCTTCATTCTCATGAACTAGATTCATCTTCTCAATCTGGACTACTGTACTTGGCTTACCAGTTTTTTTCTTTTGAAATGACTTTCTTGACACTCTCAGCTAAGTCATTTTTCATTATCCTTACTCTGCTTCTTCATAATTTGATTGTAACTATCTGACACCTTTTGTAGCAGATTGGGACTCTTGTCTATTTTAGCAAGAGAAGAAACTAGTTCGTGAAACTGTTTCCTTAACCTAACCAGCCCATCTACTGCACTTCTATCACCAGAACCATCACATATCTCCTGTGATTCTATCCTCATGCTTTCATTCATAGTCTTCTTATTATCACTAATCCCTTCACTCCATATCACCATTGCACATGTCTCATCATGTAATCCATAACTAATGGGTGAATCAAATATAGCCACTTGTTCTTCCAGCCTTCCCCTCACATTAGCCTCAACACCTTTGCTCTCCTTTCATTTTTACTTTCCATTTTTTACCACCAATGTCTTCAGTAACAATATTTCCCTTTTCAATACTAGCTACACACCCAACCAGAACAAACCTATTCTCAAGATTTTCTACAATTTCAAAACCAAACTGAGAAGTGAGAAACGTATAGGTTACCTGTTCAATTTCAGAAGAAACTAGTTCTTCCCCCTCAGTCGCAGACTAGATCATCAGAATTCTATGGTTCTTCAGCTTGACTGGCTTGTAGCATCTCACTCAATTTCTTAGCTTGTTCTCTATTGGCCACTTTTTGCATGCAATCATTTGATACGTTTTTTCTTGGGGGTTTGGGTGGTTGAAAGTGTTGGTGAAGGATCTTTGGGTGGTGAGGAAGGGTTTTCTGAGTTTTTGGGATTCTCATGGGTGTTTACCATTTGATCAGTTCAGAAACTTGAGAGAAATAGAGAGAGTTTTGAGGTTTTGGAGATTTTGATATTTCAAAAATAATTTGAGATAAGAGGGTAAAATCAGATCAATTTAAAGATGAAAAGATTAAGTGTGTAACAATAACTTTTTGGAGGTTAGAAGTCTTTTCATCTTAGGAGTTTCAGTTTCAAGAGGCGTCAGACTCTTCCCCAAATATTTAGGCAATTATGGTGCATGTGACTCTTTTCAGTTCATGATCTATATGCAGTTATTTCAAATTATGCGGAGTGTAGAATACATACCTTATAAGCTCGATGAACTAGGTTCTTCACTGACAATTCTCTTGTGTAAAACTGATTGTTTTAAAGAAAATAAGGATAATATCATTAGACATCAGTGAGACATTTTAGCACATGGCACAAGAGTATACTAATAAAAGTATGAGACTGGGCAATATAAATCTGATTATTTACAAACTTCACAAATTATGTAACCAATCATTGAGTTAGAGCTAGTTCCTCTTAGGTGATCTTATTCATCCCTAATTCTAACATGTTCCTTTCAAGGTAATCTCTACTTAGAGATTTTGTGAAGATATCAGCTATTTTCTTGTCAAAATTCCACAGTGATCAAACCTTTTTCATAGTTGTCCCTCAAAAAGTGATGCTAACATCTATGTGCTTAGTTCTCTTGTGACGATCCGGGTTCTTGGTCATACTAATTGCGCTAGTGTTATCACAAAAGATGGGGATACAACCAACATCAATTCTAAAGTCCATTAATTATTGTTTGATTCACAACAATTGAGCACAACATAAGGCGGCAACAACATACTCCATTTCAGCAGTAGATAAGGCCACAAAATTTTACTTTTTGGTGGCCCAAGACACAAGACATGAGCTAAGAAAGTGTGCAATACCTGAGGCGCTCTTTCTATCCACAAGAAAACATGCATAATCAGTGTCAGCATATCCCACTAGATTGAAATTACTACCTTTTTGATACCATAAACAAAGGTCAGTGGAGCCTTTTAGGTATCTCAAGATCCTCTTGACTGCAGTCAAGTGAGAGCCCTTTGGATTTGCCTGAAATCTAGCACAAAGGCCTCCATTGAAAACAATGTCCAGTATGCTAGCAGTGAGATACAACAAAGATCCAATCATTCCCCTATACAACTTCTGATCAACCGATGAACCAGGTTCATCTACATCCAATTTTGTGGTTGTTGCAATAGGAGTGTCTATTTCTTTGGAATCTTCCATATTGAATCTTTTAAGCAACTCTTTTACTTACTTCTGCTGATGGATCATAGTTCCTTTTGAATTTTTTTAAATTTGTAAGCCTCTCTTGTAGCCATGCTCAAGCAGGATTTTGATAATCTTTTATACATGCTCTTGGAGCCTGCTTGAGTCCATAAAGTGCCTTATCACATTTGTACACATGATTAGTACATTCCTTGCGTTCAAAGCCTGGAGGTTTCTTGACAAACACTTTTTTCTTTAGATAGCCATTTAGGAAGGCACTCTTGACATCTATCTTATGGAGAGTGAATTCCATGTAAGCAGGAAAGGTTGTGAGGAGTCTAATTGCTTCCAATCTTGAAACTATTTTCATTATAGTCTATGCTCCCATATTGACTATATCCTTGAACCACCAATCTTGCCTTGTTCCATGTAATTGTTCCATGTTCATCAAGTTTGTTTTTGAAGACCCATTTTGTTCCAATTACTAATTTGTCCTTGGGTCTTGGTACCAGATGACAAACTTGACTTCTCTCAAATTGGTTGAGTTCATCTTGCATTGCATTCACCCAGTATGCATCCTGCAAAGCCTCATCAATATTTTTAGGTTCAATAAGAGATAAAAAGGCATCAAAAGCACAAAGATTCTTCAATGAAGATCTGGTTTTGATTTTAGAGGTTGGATCAGTAATTATGTTCTCAATGGGATGAGAACTTTGATACTTGTAAGGTTTCACAACCAGCTGATTTCCTCTAGATATTCCTTCAATGATTTGTTGTAGAGGAACAGGTTCATGGACAGGTTCCCTCGAGGTTTGAGGATCACTTCCTCTTTGTTCTGTTCCCCTATCATGTTACCCTGGGTGGAAGGACCTATTCCATCCCTTGTTCCTTCCTTTAGTGCAGCTTCAGTAGGGGCTGTGGTTTCATTTGAGTTTCTTACCAGCCCAATTGCTTCATCATCATGTTCCTGCCTCTCAGAAAGAGTGTTAGTTTTATCAAAAACCACATGTACACTTTATTCTAAACACATAGTTCTTTTGTTATAAATCTTGTAAGATTTACTATGTGAATAATATCCCAAGAATACTCCCTCATCACTTCTAGGATCAAACTTACCTAGGGAGTCATTACCATTATTGTGCACAAAGCACTTGCATCCAAATGTCCTAAGATGGGATATGTTTGGATTTCTCCTAAGTAACTCATAGGGAGTCTTCCTTACAAGAGGTCTAGTCATGCACCTATTTATGATGTAACATGCAGTGTTCACAACTTCTTCCCAGAAACTATGGGGCAGTTTACTAGAAAGAAGCATATTCCTAGCCATATCTTCAAGTGTCCTATTATTTCTTTCAACTAGTCCATTTTGTCATGGAGTCCTACGAGCAGAAAAGTTATGATCTATGCCATTTTAATCACAAAATTTAGCAAATTTAGCATTCTCAAATTCAGTACCATGATCAAACCTAATTGATGCAAGTTGATTACCTAATTGTTTCTGAGTTTTTCTAACAAACGAAGTGAATGTGTCAAATTCTTCATCTTTAGATGTTAAAAATAATGTCCAAGTAAACCTAGTGTAATCATCAACAAGCACCATTACATATATCTTACCACACCTGCTTAATGTTCTCATTGGTCCACAAAGATCCATATGGACCATTTCCATCGTCCTGATGGCGCTTACCAGTTTCTTGCTTTTAGAAGAGGATCTTACCTACTTCCCCCTTGCACAAGTCCTTAGAGACTAGTTTGTTGAGTTGACTTAGACCGGTATGTCCAAGTCTCTTGTGCCAAAAGAGGGATTATTATCCAACATACTTAAGCAAGTGAGTTCATTTTCTGAAAGTTTGGACAGATCTACAACATATATGTTGTTCACGCTTTTTCCCTGCAAATCTATCTTGTTAGTGGTAAGATTAATCACAAAGCATTTGGTAGATGTGAATGCTACCATGTTACCTCGATCACACAATTGTAATACACTTATTAGAGTGTACTTTAGTCCATCTATCAAGTAGACGTTCTCAATAAAATGAGAATCAGTCTTACCTACCTTTCCAACCCCAATGATCTCATATTTCTTCCCATTTCCAAAGGAGACATTACCTCCTTTAAGGTCCTCAAGTGAAAGGAACTGGTTTTTGTTTCCTGTCATGTTCTTTGAGCACCCATTATCCATGTACCATATTTGGTTGCTCCCCTTCACTTGGACCTGCAAAAGAAAATCAGGGGTTCGTCTTAGGAACCCAAACTAGTTTGGGCCTTTTTAAAGGCAAAAGGATGAATTAGATTCTTTTTAGCCCAACTTGGTAGCATATTCTTCCCTTGAACAAATTCTTTGCTCTTTTGACTTGCATTTTCTTTTACAGTGCATTCACTTTTATGGTGACTTATTTTACTACAGTGTGTGCAAATCTTGTTATCAGGAAGTGTCATGACCCAAAATCCTAACTTAGGCCGTGATGCCGCCCAACAGCGGGGTCAGGCAAGACAACTCTCAATTTACTAAGGCTTCTTTCTTATTAGATTAAACATTTCAACATATACTCAGTTTTTAAAGCTTAAACATGAATCAACAAGGATAATTAGCCAATTTTTAATCAAAAGCAGTCATCAAGAGGCGTGAGCAAATATATATATGCAAACCCGAAATTCATAACAACTATCACGTGAGTGCCAGGAACTAGTGTCACAAGTCTTAGGGGCATACTAACAGAATATACAAAAAATATAATATACAGTCCCACTGTCTGAAGGAAATAGATGGAAAATAAGAAATAGAAACCTCATGGTGCTGCCGGAGATCCCCAGGAGAAAAGAAGCTCACCGTGAATCAGGCCCGTCTAATATCAAAGTCAAGCTCCGGTTCGACAACCAGATGCACCAGCCTCAGAACCTGTACAATTAAGTACAGAAGCGTAGCATGAGTACATAAATATATATGTACCCAGTGAGTATCCCTCCTAACCTCAAAGAGGTAGTGACGAGAGGTACATGACACTCACTAAGGTCCAACAATAAAATTTAACAGAATATGAGAGAAAACGGTAGGCATGTAAAGGCAGTGAAGCAACAAATATATATAAGGCATGGAAATCCAAGGAAAATACTAGGAATGAATAAAAACAATTACTACTTCACCTTCCCCCAAATATCTGTCAAATCAATGTCCATGAATTTAGTAAAAAATAGATCATGCGCAAGCAGGGTAAGGAAAACCAGCCGGAGTCATAAGATAGTCATGTATGCGCATTGCCGAGGTCGAATGGCCCGAACCATAAGTGCACCTCTCCATACAGTACTCACCTCTATGCACTGTAGAGGATCGAACAGCCCGAACCAAAAGTGCATCTCTCAATCCTCTCTATGCACTGCCGAGTATTGAATGGCCTCAACCAAAAGTGCATCTCTCAATTCGTCGTGGCGTACAGCCCGTTCCCATAAGAGTGGGGGAAATCACACTCCGCTCGCGGAATGTAAATTGCGAAGCGGTCACATGCACACACACTATTCCTTTTTAAATTACTTTTATTAAACAATTCCTTACAAGTTTTCTCAAATTCCATAACCTCAGGGAAGTAGGCAGCATGTAACATTTAATTTATTAAGCATATAGTTCATATCAACTAAAACACAAGGCATGATGTGGGCCTAACTACCTGGACATAATAGTAATAGCCGCTACGTACGGACTCTCGTCACTTTGTACATACATAGCCCCCAAATATTATCACATAAGCATTTAAATCAGCTAGGGGGACAGTTCCCTCTTACAAGGTTAGAAAGGAGATTCACCTCGTGTCGAACCTACGTTCCGGGTCAAGAACGCGCCCGAAACTCCAAAATCGACACCCACGGACTCGAAACTAGCCAAATGTTATATAAATATATCAATTTATACTCAAAGAATGAAATTCTTCTACTACTTAGCCAAATTCATCATTCTTGAAGAAATCCTAAAATCCAACCCCGGGCCCGCATACTCGGATTCAAAAAAATCTCGAAGGAAACAGTCACCCATAGCCTAAGGATCATTAATACATGATTTTCACTCAATTTCATAGCTAATTGACGGGAAATTTTCTACATTCTCGAAGGCCCTAGGTTATTACCCAAATTCCAAAATTTTCCACTAATTAAGTAGTTAAATCCTACTAAGAATGCATGCATTAACCAACTTTATGATAGAATTTACTTACCTTTCAGTGGTTGGGTCCAAGCTCTCAAGTTCTCTAATGGAGGAAGAAAATAAAGACAAATGAAGAAATCCCATATTTTAAAGAAACACACTGCCTGACAGTGGTTCCTCACATGTGGCTCGAGGATCGCACCTGCGGAAAAGGACGAGGAGACCTGGGCTCGCACCTGTGGAGAGGAGACTGCACCTGCGTCTCCGCTCCTGCGGAACTTTGTCCGCACCTGCGAGAAATGGGCTGCCCGCTGGGGGTCTCACCTGCGAGGCTAGGACCGCAGGAGCGGTCCCGCACCTGCGACTGGGCAACCGCACCTGCGGTCACACCAGAACAGGTGCACCAGCAGCTATTTCAGCTGGTTTTTAGCCTCGTATGGTGTCTGGGAGGCACCTGGGTCCACCCAAGCTCCCGTCTGAATATACCTACAAGTCCTAAATCATAATACGGACTCGCTCGAGCCTTCGGAACACCCAAAACAACGCTAAAACTCAAAGTCACACCTCAATCATGACACCAAATTTTGCAGGCAAGTCATAAATGAAATAACGGAACTATTCCCGGTCTCGAAATTCCATCCGAACCTCGATAACTCAAAAACACGTCCCAAACCCCAATAGGAACCTAAGGGACTCTTATTTCAATATGGGGCGCCGAAACGCTCCCGTCTCATCCAAAAAACATTCCGAACATGCGCCCAAGTCCGAAATAATCATACAAAGCTACCGGAACCGTCGAAACTAGATTCCGAGGTTGTTTACTAAAAATGTTGACCGAAGTCAAACTTGGCCTTAAAGGCCAACCTTAAGGAACCAAGTGTTCCTATAGCATTCTAAACACTTTCGAATCCCGAACCACCAGTCCCTGCAAGTCATAAATCATGATAAGCCGCTATGGGAAGCTTCATTTAGGGGAACGGGATCCGATAACGCAAAACGAACGGTCGGGTCGTTACATTCTCCACCTCTTAAACAAATGTTCGTCCTCGAACGGGTCTAGAATCATACCTGAAGTGCTGAATAAGTGCGGATATCTGCTCCGCATGCCCTCCTCGGACTCCCAGGTCGCTTCCTTGCTTGGTTGACCCCTCCACTGGACCTTCACTACAGAAACTCTCTTGGACCTTAACTAGCGATCATGTTTATCAATAATAGAAACTGGATCCTCCTCGTAGCCCAACCTCTCATCCAACTGAATAGTGCTGAAATCAACCACGTGAGAGAAGTCGGCGTGATACCTCCGGAGCATGGATACATAAAAAACTGGATGAACTCCTGATAAACTGGGAGGTAAGTCTAGCTCATAAGCAACCTCCCCAACTCGCCTCAACACCTCGAAGGGACCTATAAACCTCGGGCTCAGCTTACCCTTCTTCCCAAACCTCATAATACCCTTTATCGACGAGACCTTCAACAGAACTTTGTCTCTCTCCATAAATGATACATCACTCGCCCTCTGATCTGCGTAACTCTTCTGTCTAGATTGTGCTGTGTGGAGCCTCTCCTGAATCAACTTCACTTTCTCAAAAGCATCTCTCACCAGGTCGGTGCCATATAACTTAGCCTCGCCAGGCTCAAACCACCCGATAGGGGAACGACATCGCTGACCGTACAAAGCCTTAAATGGTGCCATCTCAATGCTGGTCTGATAACTATTATTGTAAGCAAACTCGGCTAAAGGAAAAAACTGGTACCACTGACCTCCGAAGTCAATCACACATGCCCTGAGCATGTCCTCCAATATCTGAACTGTACGCTCCGACTGACCATCAGTCTGAGGGTGAAATGATGTGCTGAGATCTATCTGGGTGCCCATCTCACTATGCAATGCTCTCCATAAATGCGAGGCAAACTGAGGACCTCGATCTAATATAATGGACACCGGCACACCGTGCAACCGGACTATCTCCCGAATGTAGATCTGGGCCAACCTCTCAGAAGTATAAGTAGTAGCTACTGGAATGAAATGTGCCGATTTGGTCAATCTATCCACGATAACGCAAACCGCGTCAACCTTCCACAATGTCCGAGGCAACCCAACCACGAAGTCCATAGTGATGCGCTCCCATTTCCATTCAGGAATGGGCATCTGCTGAAGAAGGCCTCCTAGCCTCTGGTGCTCATACTTCACCTGCTGGCAATTAAGATACCTAGACACATACTCCACAATATCCTTCTTCATCCGCCTCCACCAGAAATGTTACTTCAAATCACGATACATCTTCGTAGCACCAGGATGAATAGAATACCGAGAACTGTGTGCCTCCCCTAGAATCCTCTCCCTCAAGCCATCAACATTAGAAACACATAAGCGACCCTGAAGTCTCAGAACACCATCCTCTCCAATAGTAACCTCCTTGACCCTACCTGAACCACTGTCTCTTGAAGCTCTGCTAAGCAGGGATCATAGAACTGTCGGACCTTAATCTCCCCCAATAATGAAGACTGAGCAACCACATGTGCTAAAACTCGACGAGGCTCTGAAATTTCTAATCTCACCAGGAGATTGGCCAAAGACTGAATGTCCAAGGCTAGAGGCCTCTCCTCTGCTGCGATATAGGCCAAGCTACCCATACTCTCTGCATTCCTGCTCAAAGCATCTGCTACCACATTTGCGTTGCCCGGATGATAAAAAATGGTGATACCATAATCCTTCAACAACTCAAGCCATCTACGCTGCCTCAAAAAAAGATCCCTCTTCTTGAACAAGTGCTGCAAGATACGGTGGTTTGTATAAACCTCACAGGACACTTCATACAAGTAGTGCCTCCAAATCTTAAGAGCATGAACAATTGCCGTCAACTCCAAATCGTGCACAGGATAATTCATCTCATGAACCTTCAGTTGGCATGAAGCATAAGAAATAACTCTCTCTTCCTACATCAATACACACCCCAAGCCAACGTGCAAAGCGTCACAATATATTGTAGACATCCCAGAATCGGAAGGCAATACTAGAACTGGTGTTGAGGTCAATGCTGTCTTGAGCTTCTGAAAGCTCACCTCACACTCGTCAGACCATCGCAACGGGGAATTCTTCTGAGTCAATCTGGTCAATGGGGATGCAATAGAAAAGAACCCCTCCATAAATCAACGATAGCCTGCCAGGCCCAAAAAGCTTCTGATCTTTGTAGCTGAAGTAGGGCGCGACCAACTCTGAACTGCCTCGATCTTCTGAGGATCAACCTTGATACCCTCTCCGGATACCACATGCCCCAATAATGCCACGGTATCTAACCAGAACTCACACTTGGAGAACTTAGCATATAGCTTCTGTTCTCCCAAGGTCTGGAGCACAACCCTCAAATGTTGCTCGTGCTCACCGAGGCTATGTGAGTAAATCAAGATGTCATCTATGAAGACATTGACAAAGGAATCAATATTTGGCCTGAACACCCTATTCATCAAGTCCATTAATGCTGCTGGGGCATTAGTCAAGCCAAAGGACATCACCAAGAACTCATAATGGCCATATCTCGTACGAAAAGCAGTCTTCGGAACATCTGAAGCCCGAATCCTCGACTGATGATACCCCGATATCAAATCAATCTTAGAAAACACACGAGCACCCTGAAACTGGTCAAACAAATCATTGATGCGCGGCAAAGGATACTTGTTCTTAATGGTAATCTTGTTCAATTTGTGGTAATCAATACACATCCGCATGGACCCATCCTTTTTATTTACAAATAGAACTGGAGCACCCCACGGTGATACACTCGGTCTGATGAACCCCTTAGCTAACAACTCCTCAAGTTGCTCCTTCACCGTCCGGAGGCATTCCTGGAAGGTCTGAAGGAAATACGTCAGCAAACTCTCGAACCATTGGCATTGAATCAATCGTCAGAGACTCGGTGGCGGTGTCCCGCACATAAGCAAAATAGGCTAGACAACCCTTCTCGACCATATGTCGAGCCTTTATGAATGAAATAACCCTGGTGGCTGCACTAACCGAGGAACCCCTCCACTCCAGCCTAGGCGACTCGGGCATGGCTAATGTAATTGTCTTGGCATGGCAATCTAGCACGGCATGATAAGGAGATAGCAATTCCATCCCTAGAATAATCTCAAAATCAACCATGTCGGGCAATAAAAGGTCCGCTCTGGTCTCGAACCCGCAGAAGGTGATCACACAAGACCGATAAATCCGGTCTACCACCACAGAATCGCCCACAGGACTGGACACATAAATAGGAGAACCCAAGGACTCGCGAGGAGCATCCAGAAAATGAGCAAATAATGCTGAAACATATGAATAGGTGGATCCTGGATCAAATAATACTGAAGCCTCTCTACCACATATTGAGATAATACATGTGATCACGGCGTCTGAGGCCACTGCATCTGATCTGGTCGGAATGGCATAGAATCTGGCTGGAGTACCGGAATATTGAGCTCCACCAGAGTGAACAGGAGCTTCCTGACCTCCTCCTGACTGGCCTCCACCCCTAGGATGACCCCAGTCGACCTGTCCTCCACCCCTAGGTGGTCGGACTGCTGGTGCCGGACCCATCGGCTGATAACCCTGCTGTACGGCCTTGCCCCAAAACCTGGAACATTGCCTCCTTATATGACCTGGCTCTCCACACTCGTAAAAACTCCCAGGTACCATAGTCTGCTGCCCCGAAGAAGAACCCTGAATGGCCGGAGGGTGATGAGATCCCTCTGGCATAACACTGAAGTAGGGGTCGGAGGATCTCGGATGACTCGGATAACCACTATGTGAACTCTGAATGGCTGGTGGACGGTAGGAACGCTCTGGCATGGTGCTGAAATGAGGCTTCGCTGGAACACCTCGGGGAGGTGGTGGAGGTGCTGAATATAAAGGGCTGTTGGGCTGACCACAGATAAACTGACCTCTGCCCCTAACTGGGGAACCTCTGAAATCTCTAGAGAATCTAGCCCTCTTGTCCTTCTGCCCCTGCTCCCTTCTCCTCGACCGATACCCCTCAATCCTACGAGAAATCTCTACCACGAGCTAATAAGAAGTACCCATCTCCACCTCTCGAGCCATGGTGGCCCTAATACCTGGATGCAACCCAGCTATAAATCTCTGCACTCTCTCTGCATCAGTAGGTAGTATCATAAGTGCATGGCGGGAAACCTCTAAAAATCTGGCCTCATAATCTGTCACTGACATCTGTCCCTGCTCTGGCCGCTCAAACTGATACCGCAACTCTTCCCTCTCAGAGGATGGGATATATCTATCCAGAAACAACTGCGTGAACTGGCCCCAAGTGACATGAGGAGAACCTGTTGGCCTGCTGAGAATATAGGATTTCCACCACCTACGAGCTCTGTCCTCCAACTGAAAGGTAATGAAATCAACTCCATGGGACTCTAGTATCTTCATGTTGTGCAATCTGCCCCTGCACCTATCCACAAAATCCTGGGCATCCTCGCCTTGCTCACCCCTAAATACTGGAGGGTGCAGTCGGGTCCATCTATCCAATAACTTTTGCGGATCACCGTCCGCAACTGGTCTGGGCTCAGGTGCTGCTGCAATAGGCTAGACCCAACCCACGGGCAGTCTACCCGGGGTATGATGTAATGCTGCTATTTGTCCTGCAGCCTAGGCAGTAGGGGTCTGGACTCCCCCTCCCGCTTGAGAAGTGGCAGGATCTGCTGGAAATAAACCAGCCTGGGATATAGTGTCCATAAATCTCATTATACGGCCCATGACTGCCTGGAAGCCTGGCGTCGTCATGAAGTCTACTGGTGCAGGATCTACTTGAGGCACATCGTCCTGCTCCTCTATAATAAGGTCCTCTCATGGTGGAACCGAAATAGCTCTAGGACGCCCTCGTCCCCTACTACAGGTTGATGCCCTCCTCCGGCCTCTGTCGCGGCCTCGGACAACGGGGGTAGCGTCCCTTCCCGGGTCTGGAAAATCAGATGAACGCATCCTCACCATTTGTGAGAAAATAGAAGAATGAATTTAGTAAATCATCGACTGCACGATAGAATAAGAACAAAGAGAGATTTCCTAACACCCTATAGCCTCCTAAAGATAAGTACATACGTCTCCGTACCGATCCGCAAGACTCTACTGGGTTTGCCCATTACTCGCGAGAGTTACGTGAACCTAGTGCTCTGATACCATATTGTCACGACCCAAAATCCTAAATTAGGCCGTGATGGCGCCCAATAGCAGGGTCAGGCAAGCCAACTCTCAATTTATTAAGGGTTCTTTCTTATTAGATTAAACATTTCAACATATACTCAGTTTTTAAAGCTTAAACATGAATCGACAAGGATAATTAGCGAGTTTTTAATCAAAAGCAGTCATGAAGAGGCGAGAGCCAATATATATATACAAACCCGAAATGCATAACAACTATCACATGTGTGCCACTAATTAGTGTCACAAGTCCTACGGGCATACTAACAGAATACACAAAAAATATAATATACAGTCCCACTGTCTGAAGGAAATAGACGGGAAATAAGAAAAAGAAACCCCATGGTGCCGCCGGAGATCGCCAGGAGAAAAGCAGCTCACCGTGAAGTCAGGACCGTCTAATATCAAAGTCAAGCTCCTGTTCGACAACCAGATGCACCAGCCTCAGAACCTGTACAACTAAGTACAGAAGCATAGCATGAGTACATAAATATATATGTACCCAATGAATATCCCTCCTAACCTCGAATAGGTAGTGACGAGAGGTCGACATGACACTCATTAAGGTCCAACAATAAAATTTAACAAAATATGAGAGAAAACGGTAGGCATGTAAAGGCAGTGAAGCAATAAATATATATAAGGCACTGAAATCCAAGGAGAGTACTACGAATGAATAAAAACAATTACTACTTCACCTTCCCCCAAATATCTGTCAAATCAATATCGATGAATTTAGTAACAAATAGATCATGCGCAAGCAGGGTAAGGAAAACCGGCCGGAGTCATAAGATAGTCATGTCTGTGCACTGCCGAGGGTCGAACGGCCTGAACCATAAGTGAACCTCTCCATACAGTACTCACCTCTATGCACTGTCGAGGATCGAACGTCCCAAACCAAAAGTGCATCTCTCAATCCTCTCTATGCACTGCCGAGGATTGAACGGCCCGAACCAAAAGTGCATCTCTCAATCCGCCGTGGCATACAGCCCGTTCCCATAAGAGTGCAGGAAATAACACTCCACTCGCGGAATGTAAATTGCGAAGCAGTCACATGCACACACACTATTCCTTTTTAAATTACTTTCAGTGAACAATTCCTTACAAGTTTTCTCAAATTCCATAACCTCAGGGAAGTAAGCAGCATGTAACATTTAATTTATTAAGCATATAGTTCATATCAAGTAAAACACAAGGCATGATGTGGGCCTAACTATCGGGACATAATAGTAATAGTTGCTACGTACGGACTCTCGTCACTTTTTACGTACGTAGCCCCCAAATATTATCACATATAGCATTTAAATCACCTAGGGGGGACAGCTCCCTCTTACAAGGTTAGAAAGGAGACTTGCCTCGTGTCGAACCTACTTTCCGGGTCAAGAACGCGCCCGAAACTCCAAACTCGACACCCACGGACTCGAAACTAGCCAAATGTTATACAAATATATCAATTTATACTCAAAGCATGAAATGTTTCTACTACTTAGCCAAATTCATCATTCTTGAAGAAATCCTAAAATCCAACCCCGTGCCCGCATGCTCGGATTCCAAAAATTCTCGAAGGAAACACTCACCCATAGCCTAAGGATCATTAATACATGATTTACACTCGATTTCATAGCTAATTGACGGGTAATTTTCCACATTCTCGAAGGCCCTAGGTTACTACCCAAATTCCTAAATTTTCCACCACTTAAGTAGTTAAATCCTACTAAGAATGCATGCATTAACCAACTTTAGGATATAATTTACTTACCTTTCAGTGACTGGGTCATGGAGACCTTTTTCCAAGCTCTCAAGTTCCCTAATGGAGGAAGAAAATGAAGACAAATGAAGAAATCCCATATTTTAAAGAAACACACTGCCTGAGAGTCTCGCACTTGCGAGCAAAGGCTCGCACCTGCGGAAAAGGACGAGGAGGCCTGGGCTCGTACCTGCGGAGAGGAGACCTCACCTGCGTCTCCGCTCCTGCGGAACTTTGTCCGCACCTGTGATACTGCGGTCCCGCACCTGCGACTGGGCAACCGCACCTGCAGTCAAACCAAAATAGGTGCACCAGCAGCTATTTCAGCTGATTTTTGGCCTCGTGTGGTGTCCGGGAGGCACCTGGGCCTACCTGATCCCCCGCCCGAATATACCTACAATTCCTAAATCATAATACAGACTCGCTCGAGCCTTCGAAACACCCAAAAAAATGCTAAAACTCAAAATCACACCTCAAAACCCCTAGAACCAAACTTAGGAACTTTAAGTTTTCTTGACTTTGCTAACAACGCGCCGAACCGACCTATACTACTCAGAATGACACCAAATTTTGCAGGCAAGTCATAAATGACATAACGGAACTATTCCCGGTTCAAAATTCTGTCCGGAAGTTGATAACTCGAAAACATGTCTCAAACCCCAATAGGAACCTAAGGGACTCTCATTTCAATATGGGCAACTCATTCCGAACATGCGCCCAAGTCCGAAATCATCATAAAAAAGCTATTGTAACCGTCGAAACTCAATTCCGAGGTAATTTACTAAAAATGTTGACCGAAGTCAAACTTGGCCTTAAAGGCCAACCTTAAGGAACCAAATGTTCCTATAGCACCGTAAACACTTCCGAATCCCGAACCACCAGTCCCTGCAAGTCATAAATCATAATAAGCCACTATAGGAAGTTTCATTTAGGGGAACGGGGTTTGATAACGCAAAACGACCGGTCGGGTCTTTATAGGAAGTGTGAGGTACTTGCTTTTGGGATCCCATTTAGGTTCCAGGTTCCCAAAGCCAAGTCCTCTTCTGTTGCTACTATGATGTTCTTGTAGCCATGAAAGTGCATCGGAGGACCTGTTCCATTTACAAGTTCTGTCGAGCTCATTCTTGACCTTGCTTAAATCCTCCTTTAGGATTTTTACATGTTCATCCCTTTTATACAACTCATCTTTAATTTTTTTCTACCTTTTCTTCTAGAGTGGGTTGTGTGTGATCAGTTGTCTTTTTACTTGTTCCAAATTTCAGTTTTAGATTTTCAAATCTAAAATCAGGGACATATGAGTCAAGTGCATGAACCTGGTTCTTTAAAAAAATATTTTCACTAAAACTAAGTTCCAGGTTTTTGCACTTAGCCTTCAAAATCACACATTTTTTAGACAACTATTCCTTTTTCTGAACTTATATTCTTAAAACTTATCTCAGATTCTTTATCAGGTTCATCCCAGATTCTCGAACTGCTATAAGAGCTCGTTCAGCATTATCATCAATGTCCTCATCTGAACTATCTTTCCAAGTAGCAACCGTTACTTTGAATGACCTTTTGTTGTAGTTCTTCTTGTCATGAATTTGTTCCTTCTTTCAAATATCCTTTTTCGACTCGACTTCCCACATAGGACAGTTCTTGATCATGTGGTTCTTTTTACCATATTTTGTATCGCGTTCACGTAGGGATAAGCTGAGCAAGATACGTGTTCGCGAGAGGACACTCGTGTTCGAGAAAGAGGGATTTTTTGTCAGTGAAATTTTTTCCTACATGAATGCGAGGGTGTGGTCGTGTTCGCGATGAAGGTGCATCTGGGAAGATTTAAAAGATTCAAAATGAGGGTTTCGAGTTCATATCATAAAATTGAAGTGGGATCTTGGTAGAAGGCGGTTTTTGGAGATATTCTTGCATGGGTGTTTCTGGAAAGTGATTCCTATCTAGTTTTGGTCAAACTCCATGATTATGCCTTTAATTACACCTTCTAATTTGTGATTTGGGGTGGGAAAATGGGGGAAAATATGAAGAGTTATTGAGTTAGATTTTTGAGGTTTTGAATGGGATTTTGTTATCGGATTTGAGTAAATTTGATACGGTTAGACTTGCGAGTGAATGTGTGTTCATATTTTGTGACTTTTACCCGATTTTGAGACGTCGCCGAGGGGAGGATTTTAGGGTGATTTTTCGAATTTCTTGTTAAAGTCTTGATTTCATTAATTAGCTTAGTCTATTATAGCTGTATTTATGATATGTAATTGTGTTTGACTAGATTTGGTCCATTCGGAGTCGAATAATCGAGGAAAGGGCATTCTTACAGATTGGTTTGAGCTTGGTTCGAGGTAAGTGTCTTGTCTAACCTTGTGTGAGGAAAATACCCTTAGGATTTGGTACTGTTGTGATATGTGAATGTCATGTACGTGAGGTGACGAGTACGTACACGGGCGATTTGTTGTAAAATCCGATTTTACTAAGTAGCAATTTGTTTCCTTTTAATTTGAGTTATATCGTTTTATTAAGTAGTAATCTAATTTCATTCTTAATTGAGTTATATCAACCTGTGCAGTTATCCTGTCTAGCCTAATATCGCATTTCTACGTGCTTTAACTGCTTATTTGAACTCTGAAGCATGCCTAGTTGATTTCTTGTTTTTCATTGTTTTTTATCAGTATTAGCTGTAGAATTCTTGTTGTTGACTGTTGTTTATCGGTTTGAGCTATGTGTTTAATTTTGAGACTACGAGGTGGTTCCTCGGGATTTCTCCCTGTACATTTACTTTTGAGACAACGAGGCGGTACCTCAGGAGTTCTCCCTGTATATTTTCTTTTGAGACTACGAGGTGGTACCTCGGGAGTTCTCCCTGCATATTTACTTTGGGACTACGAGACGGTATCTCGGGAGATCCCTTCTTGTTTATTACCTGTGTGTTGTACTGTTGTTTGCCACACCTCCTTTTTTCCACTACCCCCCTCGGTATTAATGAAGGGGTAATAAGGGAGTTTTTCCAATTAAAGTGACATTATTCGGATTTGGGATTCATTTATTAATTTTCAGATTCGCCACCCGAATTTTTGACGATGTTCCGGGACACCGTTTATTGAAATCCCAAACCGAGGAAATTTAGACTCTGTTTAAAAATGTCTGCGAACCAGAAATCCGGGTAAGGAATTCTGTTAACGCGGGAGAAGGTGTTTGGCACTCCCGAATTCTGTGGTTCTAGCACGGTCGCTTAACTATAATATTTGGCCTAATTATCTAATTATTTACATTTTTCAAACCTATTGTGCATTTAGCCTTTTTAAATTTTAACCGCTTTTAATATTTATGGATTTATCTTGAAACAATTCACGATGGCGTGCACTTGTTTGTTTTGGACACATTATAACTACGCCACATGAAATGCACCCGCAATTACAACGTGTGATTCTTATAATAATTTGAAGTTGAAGATGGGGACATGAGTTGCCACTCCCGAGTGTAGGCTATGGTAACTTTGGTATAACATTCGATTTTCATCAAATTTCAAGCTAAAGGTATCATTCTACCTAAAAGATTACCTAAATGATATTCACTAGTCTAAAGACAACATGTTTCGGGCTATGGCCATATTTTAGCCCCAAATTGTTTCAACTCTTTTGGCCAATCCAAATTGTGGCTAGGTTATAGAGAGGTCACTAGTTTAGGAAATCCAACTAAGTCTTGATAATCTTTACTTTTCAAAATGGGAAATGTGGTAATCAAAATACATGTTCATTCATACATACACTTAGGAGCATAACATAATAGATTTTCTGGTTTTCCATTCGTAGGCAACCTAAACATAAATCTAAAATACTCATTAATTCTGAAATGGATCGGCAACGTAAAATCATGCAACTTTCAGAACTTTTATGATTTCTAGCAAAAGATCGAACCACATGCAGTCTTATTAATTTTGAAACAACAATTCTTACCAATTTAAATAGCCTAATCTCATGTTTCTAAAGGATCAAAGTTCACCCGTATTTATACATTTATTTTCGCAGATTACAAGATGCAAGATAAACTAAAGATAGCCTACCAATTCCATTCATATTGAAAACTCTACTGAATTTGAAATAATCATTTTTTTTTTTGCAAAATTTGACGGGTGTTCATACAGATTTCATACACGTTCCTTTATCTAGTTGTATTACTCTCAGAACAGAGAAAAATATAAAATTCGAAACTTTAGGAACATGAACAAAACTGAAATTAGATGTACAGTCCAGTCTTTAAATTACATAATTCTGAAAATAAATACAAACTACTACTATCAAGGTTCATTTTTTAGAAGAGAGGAAACTAAAGAAAATAAGTTCTTTAGCTAATTCATCTGACTTGAATTCCCTTTAGGCCATATACTTGAGCCTTCCATTGTAATCTGTAAAACACCCCAATTAATTGAGTGTGTTATGCATTCATTAGACTAAATAGGACTATGACAAAAAGGTCAAGTTTAGATTTGATGATGCTTATACTAACCTATACTAAACGGCCGAATCATTTGTGCACTCTCTTGGTGTGAATATGATCATCAAAAGATCAAACTCAAATCCATAATATCATTTTTCATACCTTGGACCTTTTGTCCATACTTATTCCTTGACTTGATTATTTAGGCATTTTTAGAGGGTAAATCTGATCGTATTAAGGGATTCAAATTCTTTTCTCTAAGGATCCTTTTAATTACCCACTTCATATCCGTAAAGAGTGATTTCCAGCACCCTAGGCTACTGTTTACGCACTACCAAGGGGTGAATTTGACTATTAAGAAGTCAGATTCATCTACCCTAGTTCTAATACTAACATAATTCTAAACTATATAGAAACTTTGCTTATTTAGGCATTTTTAGAGGATGAATCTGACCATTCAAAGGTTCAGATTCCTCACTCTAATGCCTTTCTTAATTACATATTTTATACCCTTTAAAGGGTAAACTTCAGCCAGCCATACTACTATTTGTGCACTGCCATGGGGTGAATTTGACTATTGAGAAGTCAAATTCATCCACCCCAGTGCAATCTATCTTAATAATAAACTACAACAGGTATAAGAACTAACATCTAAATAATAAAGGTGTTTATAAACTAGTAAAATCTGAACTGTATACAGAAAAGACTAAGGTAGACTTCAAAAGTTAGGAACTCCACAAAATATACTTGCCTTTTCAAGATAACACTCAAACCCTCTATACACAAAAAGGAACATGCACCAGATTTCAGTACCACATTTTGTCATACAGGTTTATACATAAACAGATTTGAAACAACAGAATCATGGAAGAAAGATAAAAGATTTTAGATCTTTTGTAATTCATAAAAAGGCTCAGTTTTACATACCTTTTTGATAAGTAATTCAAAGAAACCCTGACCAAATAAAGGTCAGGTCCAAAATATTCAGATAAAAGAAGGCAAGATCAGGCAGTAACAAGCAACAACTTCAAACCAAAGCAGCTCCCAAGAAATGAACCCAAAAAAGTTTTAGAAACTAGAATTGAAAACCCAAGAGAAAACAAAGTATGAGAATTCCGCCAGAAAGCCTTGAAGAACTCTTGAAAGAACAATCAGATTTTTACACTCATATTTTGGGAATTTTTCCGTTTACAAAGAAGACTATTCTGATTTTTTTTTTTTTGGTTTTGTTTCTAATATTCAGTGTTCAAGGAGACCGTTTCAGACTATAGAGAGAATTTTTCAGAGTGTCCCCAAAAAAAGATCCAGAATATGTGAAAGGAAGGTCTATTTATAGGGAGCTCAAGGATGGGATATGCTTTTGGCATATACCTTATCCAAAAGGCTGAAAAATAGTACTAATAGTACATAGGGCAGCTGTCAACCCTATCTTTGGGACAGCTTCCCCTATTCTAGAACTTTCCTCTTTAGAAAATACCTTTTTAACCTTAAGAGCCTGATTTCCTAAGCTGAGTAACCTAATGTACCCCTTAGAATCCTTGAATTTACCGTTGGGTAATTAGGGTTAAACTCACTTGGGTTATTACTTGGACTTGGTTAATTTACTTGTATTAAAATCTGTTTAAGTTTCACTTGAGCCTACGGGAAATTAGTTTGTTTAGGTTATTTGAATATGCCAATCTAACCTAAAAATTGAAACTAAACCTATGATAAAATGGAGATTATCATCTAATAACGTGGGAAGCAAAATCAAACAACAACCTCAATCAATACATAAGCAGAAAACTACTACAATAAAGGCATATGAGTTCAGGGATTCAATTAATTAGTTCGTTCATGTTCATTTCTTGACAAAAAATCCACAAACACACAAACGCCTGAAAATCAGCAAAGAAAATAAAACTGAAACCTAATACTAATCTTGGTTACACGATAAGTAGGAAAAACACAAAACCTAAACAGTTAAATCACGCAAAACAGTGATAAATAGTCTTAAGCTAAATACATTTGGGGTTTTAAACTACAAAAAAGAAAATATGAACAGGCAAACGGAATCAAACAACAATGATGTAATGAAGGAAGACAGTGATTAAACTACGGCCTATTCATGCTATCACTCAAGAACACATAGAAAGGGAGTGGTGGATACCCGTTAAAGGCATTTTGGCCGAAAAAGAATGAAATAGCCGACCTTGTCCGGACTCCTGAGGGTTTGAAAACGAGTCAAACCCACATGAATCAATTTCTCTTATCAAGAGCAACTGACTCATGTAGGTCCGAACCGTTGAATCATTCGGAGTCGACCGTTGTAGAATTTTAGGTTTTTTTCAAGATTCTTAGATCTGAAATCGGATGATTTTGGGTGGAATTTTGGTGGAATCAATGACGGGAGGTGATTGAGGGAAGGGTGAGGATCATCTGGTTAAAAGTTGGGGTCGATTGGAGAAGCTCCGCCGCCGGTAGGCGATTTTCGGGCGGCGAAAACCTAGGGCGGCTAGGGTTTGGTCGAGGCAGAAGAGAGAGAGACGAAGGGGAGGGGAGGCGGCTAGGGTTTGGGGGTGTTAAGCTTTGATGAAATGAGGGTAGGAGGGGTGTTAGGACAGTTATATACTAAAAGGGGTGGAGTTCCTGGCCGTCTGATCTATTTCGATCAATGGCCAGGATTCAACCAGTTAAACCAAACGGGGTCGTTTGGGTAGTGTGATCCTGTGCAAAACTTCAGCTTATTTAGTGCTGAAGTTTTTAAAAATGAACTAAATAACTTCAGCATCTTCTGCTGAAGTTTTTGAAAAAGCTTTATGACAAAACAAATTAATCCAGGACAAAACTTCAGCATATTGGGTGCTGAAGTTTTTTACAACTAAACTAAATAACTTCAGCATATTGGGTGCTGAAATTTTTACAACTAAACTAAATAACTTAAGCATATGCTGAATTTTTTTTTTTTCAAAATTTTTTTTTATGAGAAAATATTGAATCCAGGGCAAAACTTCAGCATATTGGGTGCTGAAGTTTTTACAACTAAACTAAATAACTTCAGCACATGCTGAAGTTTTTTTTTTTTTTCAAAAAGTTTTTTTATGAGAAACTATTGAATCCAGGACAAAACTTCAGCATATTGGGTGCTGAAGTTTTACAACTAAACTAAATAACTTCAGCATCTTCTGCTGAAGTTTTTTTTCAAAAGCTAATGGCTACAAACTAATGAATCCAGGACAAAACTTCAGCATATTGGGTGCTGAAGTTTTACAACTAAACTAA
>ML308196.1:0-24521 GCA_005239505.1 Nicotiana paniculata
AGTAGTGAAGTAAGTCAGGTCAAACAAGGCAATAAGAAAACACAAGAAAAGAGTAAACACGGAGTACAAACAACTTAGCAACAATGGTAAAAATGAGGATATCCCAGGATACCGTCCTGTAGCCCTTTTCTCAACTGTCTAGTGGATGTCTCGGGATACCTTCCCGTAGTCCATCATATGTATAACCGAAGGAAGATTATCTGTGTAGAGGGGATCTCCCGGGATACCGTCCCCTAGTCCCAAAGTAAATATGCAGGGGAATCTCGTTTCGTAGTCCCAAAATAAATGTGTAGGGGGATCTCCCAGAATAACGTTTCGTAGTCCCAAAGTAAATATGCAGGGGGATCTCCCAGAATAACGTTCCGTAGTCCCAAAATAAATACACGGGCACAACAAGAAGACGTGCAGAATTAAAGTGCAAAAATACAAGGCAACACGTAATTTTAGTCTGACATGCTTCACGTAGTGCAATTAAGGAAATTTAATCAAATAAGCAATTCAGGCAACTAGTCATAATTCTCTAAACTAACATAGACTATAGTTGCAATTAAAATAAAACAGGTAAGAAAGAAACTAAGGCTAAATATTTAAAGTAAAAATCGGATTTTCAACAATTAGCACAAGTACGCGCTCATCACCTGACATACAAGGCATTCAATTACCAAATATCATATCCTAAGGGTAAGGTCCCCCACACAAGGTTAGACAAGCCACTTACCTTGAACCGACTCAATATCACCTTGAAACCACATGTTTTCCACGAGTATCCGACTCCAAATGCCCCAAATCTATTCAAAAATATTTTATACCGTAAATAACATCTCATGCAATTTATTCTACTACTCAATTCAAGGTTACAACGCGAAATTAGGTGAAATGACCAAAACGCCCCTCAGGCCAGCATCTCAGAGTCGGGTAAATTTTACATTTTCAGAACCCTCGTACTCTCACG
Source organism: Nicotiana paniculata (assembly GCA_005239505.1). Lineage (NCBI taxonomy): Eukaryota > Viridiplantae > Streptophyta > Magnoliopsida > Solanales > Solanaceae > Nicotiana > Nicotiana paniculata. Next base: position 953 of record ML308196.1, read on the forward strand.
AGTCTAACCATATAAAATTCTCTCAAATCGAAGGTCAATCACCTACTCAAATCCCAATTTTAGAAAAAAACTAAGTTCTACCTCAAACACCTAATTTCATCCATGGAAATCCCTGATTTTTAAGTTGAAAACGTGTTAAATGATATTAATGATTGAAAGAAATGAGTGAAAACCAACTTACAACTGATTTGGAAGAGTCTTGTTCTTTGGAAAAATCGCCTAAGAGTGTTGTGTTTGAGAAAATATTAAATATGAAGTAAAAACTCGGTTTTTGTACAGCGCAGGCTACTGGTTGGCTTCGCAAATGCGAACAGGGTTTCGCAATTGTGAATACCCCTGACATGGTAATTGCGAAGTATAGTTCGCATTTGCGAACGCTGGGCAGGAGTAGGGGACTTCGCATTTGCGAACATCTTGTTCGCATTTGCGATCAGGCATGCCGAGGTATACCTTCGCATTTGCGACGATATTGGTCGCAATTGCGATCAAGTCTGCCCAGCCATACCTTCGCATTTGCGATGCTGGCTTCGCAAATGCGAAGCCTACAGATCAGCCACACCAGCACATTCCAAGTCCAAAAATGAAGTCTGTGGCCTATCCAAAACTCACCCGAGCCCTCTGGGCTCCGAACCAAATATACACACCACATCGAGAACATCCTATGAACTTATCCGTGCGATCAAATCGCCAAAATAACATCATATACATCGAATTAAGCCTCAACATCCATGATTTCTATCAAATTTCATATAACTTCAAATTTTCCATTTTAAGTCCGAAACACGTCAAACGAGATCCGTTTCCAACCAAACTTTACAAAAAGGACATAAACCATATATAAGAGTTGTACCGGGCGCCCAAACAAAAATAAGGGCCCGATACCATCACTTTCTAATCAGATTTCATTTTCAATCTCCTTAAATATTTCCAGAAAACAATTTTTCTCAAATATTCATTTCTCGGGCTTCGGACCTCGGAATTCGATTCCGGGCATACACCCAAGTCCCATATTTTCCTACGGACCATCCGGGACCGTTAAATCACGGGTCCGGGTCCGTTTACCCAAAATGTTGACCGAAGTCAAATTTATTCATTTTAATATCAAAACTTAGCATTTTTCGCAAAATTTCATATTTAAGCTTTTCGGTTACGTGTCCGAACTGCACACGCAAATCGAGGCAACCCTAAATGAGGTTTCCATCGCCTCGGAAGAACGGAAAGGGTAAGAAAACAGGTGATGACCCTTTGGGTCGTCACATTCTCCACCTCTAAAAAAAATCGTTCGTCCTCGAATGGACAGAAGAAGGAAGTACCTGAGTCGGGGAATAGATGAGGGTAACGGCTGCGCATATCGGACTCGGACTCCCAGGTCGATGCCTCAGGAGACTGACCTCTCCACTGAACACGAACAGAAGGGAAACTCTTGGATCTCAATTGACGAACCTGCCGGTCTAGAATATCTACCGGCTCCTCCTCATAAGATAAGTCCTTGTCCAACTGGACAGTACTGAAGTCTAACACGTGGGCTGGATCGCCGTGATACCTCCGAAGCATGGACACATGAAAAACTAGATGTACGGCTGATAAGCTACGCGGCAATGCAAGTCTATAAGCCACCTCTCCCACTCGATCAAGAATCTCAAACGGACCAATGAACCTAGGGCTAAGCTTGCCTTTCTTCCCAAATCTCATCACGCCCTTCATAGGCGACACTCGGAGCAATACTCGCTCACCAACCAGAAAAATCACATCTCACACCTTGCAATCTGCATAACTCTTTTGCCTGGACTGAGCTCTACGAAGCCTATCCTGAATGATCCTGACCTTGTCCAAGGCCTCCTGAACCAAATTGGTACCCAACAACCGAGCCTCTCCCGTCTCAAACCACCCAACCGGAGATCGACACCGCCTACCATATAAAGCCTCATACGGTGCCATCTGAATACTAGATTGATAACTGTTGTTGTAAGCAAACTCCGCCAATGGAAATAACTGATCCCAAGACCCTCAAAACTCAATCACACACGCACAGAGCATATCCTCAAGAATCTAAATAGTGCGCTCGGACTGTCCGTCCGTCTGGGGGTGAAAGGCTATGCTCAACTCCACCTTAGTACCTAACTCCTGCTGAACGGCTCTCCTGAACCGTGAAGTGAACTCAGTACCTCTATCTAAAATAATAGAAACTGGAATACCATGCAGACGAATGATCTCCAGAATATAAATCCCCGCCAACTAATCCGAGGAATAAGTAGTCAGTACCAGAATGAAATGGGGTGATTTAGTCAGCCGATCCATAATCATCCAAATAGTATGTTGGTTCCTCAAAGTCCGAGGAAGTCCAACCACAAAGTCCATGGTGATCCGCTCCCACTTCCACTCTAGAAGCTCAATCTTTTGAAGTAACCATCCCGGTCTCTGATGCTCACATTTGACCTGCTGACAGTTGAGGCACTTGGCTACAAACTCTGCTATATCCTTCTTCATTCTTCGCCACCAATAGTGCTGCCTCAAATCCTGAAACATCTTCGCAGTACCCGGATGGATAGAATACCACGAACTATGGGCCTCTACTAAAATCAACTCCCGGAGCCCATCAACATTGGGCACACAAATTCGGCCATGCACCTCAATACCCCGTCATCTTCAATGGTCACATCTCTGGCATCATCGTGTTTGACCGTGTCCTCGAGGACAAGTAAAGAAGGATCATCATATTGCTGCTCCTTAATACGATCGAATAAGGAAGACTAATAAACCACACAAGCTAATACCCGGTAAGGTTCAGAAAGATCCAATCTCACAAACTGACTGGCTAAGGACTGAACATCTATGGCTAGAGGCCTCTCAACTGCATGAAGGTATGCCAAACTCCCCAAACTCTCCGCCCAGTGACTCAAGGCGTCGACCACCACATTGGCCTTCCCCGAGTGGATAATATAGTGATGTCATAGTCCTTTAGCAACTCTAACCATCTATGTTGGCGCAAATTTAGATCCTTCTGCCTGAATATATGCTGCAAACTCCGTTGGTCAGTATAAATCTCACAAGGCACATCGTACAAATAGTGACGCCAGATCTTCAAGGCGTGAACAATGGCAGTTAACTCAAGGTCATGGACATGGTAATTCTTCTCATGTACCTTCAACTGTCTGGACGCGCAAAAAATAACCCTACCATCCTGCATCAACACTGCTCCAAGGCCAACTCGCGAGGCATCACAATAAACTGTATAAGATCCCGAACCAGTAGGCAAGATCAAGATTGGGGTTGTAGTCAAAGTTGTCTTGAGCTTCTGAAATCTCGCCTCACATTCCTCTGTCCATCAAAATGGAACACCCTTCTGGGTCAATCTAGTCATAGGGGCTGCAATCGATGAAAATCACTCCACAAAACAGCAGTAGTAACCTGCCAAGCCAAGGAAACTGCGAATCTCTGTAACTGAGGACGGACTGGGCCAACTTTGCATGGACTCTACCTTCTTCGGATCCACTCGAATGACCTCACTCGATACCACGTGACCTAAGAATGCCACAGAACTCAACCAAAACTCACATTCTGAGAACTTTGCATACAACTTCTTCTCTCTCAAGGTCTGAAGCACTGCCCTCAGGTGCTGCTCATCATCTTCCCGACTTCGAGAATAAACAAGAATATCATCTATGACAACAATGACGAATGAGTCGAGATATGGCCTGAACACACTGTGCATTAACTGCATAAATGTTGCGGGGGCATTAGCCAGCCCGAATGACATAACTAGAAACTCGTATTGGCCATACCGAGTGCTGAAAGCAGTCTTCGGGATATCCGGCTCCCGAATCTTCAACTGATGGTAACCCGAGCGCAAATCAATCTTAGAAAATACATATGCGCCCTGAAGCTGGTCAAATAGATCATCAATACGAGGGAAGGGATAACGGTTCTTCACTGTAACCCTGTGAAACTAGCGATAATCAATACACATGCGCATAGAACCATCTTTCTTCTTCACAAATAAGATAGGAGCACCCCAAGGTGAAACACTGGGTCGAATAAAACCCTTATCAAGCAATCCTTGTAACTGATCCTTCAACTCAGGAGGAGCCATACGGTAAGGAGGAATGGAAATAAGCTGAGTGCCCGGCAACAAATCAATGCCAAAATCAATGTCTCTATCGGGAAGCATGCCCAGAAGATCAGCTGGAAATACATCGGGATAATACCGTACCACTGGAACTGAATCAACAGAAGGGGTATCAACACTGACATCTCCCACATAAGCCAAATACGCGGCACACCCCTTCTCAACCATACGCTGAGCTCTAAGAAAAGAGATAACTCTACTGGGAGTGTGATATAAAGTACCACTCCACTCAACACGCATAATACTTGGCATAGACAGCGTCAGGGTCTTGGCGTGACAATCAAGAATAGCATAATGGGGCGACAACCAATCCATGCCCAAGATAATATCAAAATTCACCATATCGAGTAACAACAAGTCCGCACTGGTCTCTAAACCTCGAATAGTAACCAAACACAACCGATAAATGCGGTCCACAACAAGAGAATCTCCCACAGGAGTAGAAACATAAACGGGAGAACCCAAAGAATCTCGGGTTATACCCAAATGCGGAGCAAAATAAAAAGACACATAAGAATACGTGGAGCCTGGATCAAATAGAACCGATGCATCTCTGTGACAAACTAGTATAATACCTGTAATGACATAATCGAAGGCAACAACCTCGGTACGAGAAGGAATAGCATAATATCTGGCCTGGCCTCCCCCTCGAGGGCGACCTTTACCTCCCCGACCTCCGCCCCTAGCTGGTTGGGTAGGTGGGGTAGCAGCTGGATCTGTGATCATGGCCTGAGAACTCTGTTGAGCACGCTGTGGCTGAATAATCTATGAAGATGCACCCCTACCAAGTCTGGGGCAGTCCCTAACCACATGACGTGTATCGCCACACTCGAAACAAGCTCTGGGAGGACGTGTTGGTTGTGACTGACTAGGGCCAGGTCTGCTAGATTGACCTCTGAAAGCACCCCGCGCAGGAGGCGCGCTAGAAGATGGAGGTGCATAATAAGGCTTCTGAGGCCTGGGTGGAGCTGGGGTACCGCTGGCTGCTGGAAAAGCTGAATGAACTGGGCGGACCATATAACCCCTACCATGACAACCTGTTGCTGGGGTACGAGCACCAGAGTAGTGGCCCGACTCTCGAGACCTCTTAGCCTCCCTCTCCTCTCGCTCCCTAGCAAGCATACCCTCGATCCTCCTAGCAATGCTCACTACCTGCTGATAAGGAATGTCCATCTCTAACTCTCGAGCCATGCTAGATCTGATGGGTGGGACAAGACCCTCGATAAACCGGCGAACCCTGTCGGGGACAGTAGAAACCAAAACCGGTGCATGACTAGCCAACCTGGTGTAACAGATAGCATACTCTGAAACTGTCATAGCACCCTGGCGCAAATGCTCAAACTCTGCGCGCCATGCGTCCCTGAGGCTCTGAGTCACAAACTCTCTCAGGAACATATCTGAGAACTGGGTCCAGGTCAGTGAAGCAGCCTCGTCTGGACTGTCTAACTCATAGGTGCGCCGCCAATCATAGGCGGCTCCGCGAAGATGGAAGGTAGTAAAGGAAACCCCACTATATCCGGCTATGCCCATTATGTGAAGAATACGGTGACACTCCTCTAGAAATCCCAAGGCATCATCTTATGCTAGTCCACTGAATACCGGAGGGTAATACTTCTTGAACCTCTCAAGTCTCCGTTGCTCGTCCTCTGAAGCAGTTGACCGTTCCTTGGGTTGAACTGGCACTACCAGCGGCACAGGAATGATCTCTAGGACCTTCTCCACATGCATTCGCTGCTCAGGAGTGCGGGCGGCGGGAGTCTGTGCTCCTCCCCCGACTTGATGTGGTTGTAGCAAGGGGAAGCAACCCTGCCTTAGCCAGAGTGGTGTACATGGACATGAACTGAGCTAATGTCTCCTGAAGAGCTGGAGTAGTAGTGGCATTAGGCGTGGCAGGTGTCTGAACCTCGGCTGGATCTGCTGGTGTTACCTCGGCGGCAGCTCGCGCAGGTGCTCTCGCTGCACCACGTGCGCGTCCTCGGCCTCTACCCCGGCCCCGGCCTCTGGCTGCTGCTGTATGGGGCATGGGTGCCTGATAGTCCCGAGTAGCACGTGTCCTCACCATCTGTGCGAGAATAGAAAATAGAGGTTTAGAATTGATGTCAAAAGATATTCCACGACAAGGAAATCAGTGAAGTGAAAATTTTTCCTAAACAGTTACATAGCCTCTCGTAGATAAGTACATACGTCTCTGTACCGATCAACGAGACTCTAAATAACCGGCTTGTGTTCTGTGACTCCTATGAACCTAGAGCTCTAATACCAACTTGTCACGACCCCTGTTCGCCCTCCATGAACATGTCGTGACGACACCTAGTCCCTATACCTAGGTAAGCCTAGCAATGCGGAATAACAACATAATTTGCGGAATAATTAAGTAAAAGAAAGTTGAACAATTTAAGAGGAAGACTGTATATAAATGCCACTTGGCATATACAACCCAAAATAGTACGGAAGTCTATAACATCACCCCAAAACCTAGAAACTCACGGGAACCACAGGCTAACAGAATATAATACACTGTTCTAACTCCAGAATGTCTATACAACTGTAAGGAAGGATAACTTTTCACAAAAAGCTGAAATAAGATAGAGACTCCTGGTCTGCGGATGCGGCAGATGTACCTCAAAGTCTCTTTTGTATCTCTCAACCTCGGGGATAGTGCGCCTGAGTGGAGGTACCTGGATCTGCACATGAAAAACATGAGCAGGAAAGGGCATGAGTACACCACAGCGGTACTTGGTAAGTGCCATGCCTAACCTCGGTCGGGTAGTGACGAGGAAGGTCAGGTCCCTACTGAGGTTAAGCAATAAAATAGGAATTTACAGTATGAAAGACAGACATAAATAATGCATGCAGCCGTGAAATAAGACAGGTCAAACAAGGAAATGACAAACACAAGAACAGAGTAAATGCAGAATATGAACAGCTCGGTAACAAAGGTAACAATGAGGATCTTCCAGGATACCGTCCTGTAGTTCTTTTCTCGACTGTCTAGTGGATCTTTCGGGATGCCGTCACGCAGTCCATCATATGTATATCCGAAGGATATCCCGGGATACCGTCCCGCAGTCCATCATGTGTATATCCGAAGGATCTCCCGGGATACCATCCCGTAGTCCATCATATGTATATATGCAGGGGGATCTCCCGGGATACCTTCCCGTAGTCCCAAAGTAAATATGCAGGGGGATCTCCCGGGATACCTTCCCGTAGTCCCAAAGTAAATATGCAGGGGGATCTCCCAGGATACCGTCCCGTAGACCTAAAGTAAATATGCAAGGGGATCTCCCGGGATACTGTCCCATAGTCCCAAAGTAAATATGCATGGGAATCTCCCGGGATACCGTCCCGTAGTCCCAAAGTAAATATGCAGGGGGATCTCCTGGGATACCGTCCCGTAGTCCCAAAGTAAATATGCAGGGGGATCTCCCGGGATACCGTGCCGTTGTCCCAAAGTAAATACACAGCCACAACAAGAAGACATTCAGAAATAGAATGCGAAATTACAAGGCAACAAGTAGTTCTAGCCTAACATGCTTCACGTAGTACAATTAAAGCAACTTAAGCAAATAGGCAATTCAAGTCAACTAGGCATGCTTTTCTAAACTAACATAGGCTATAATTGCAAGTAGAATAAAGCAGGTAAGAAAGAAACTCAGTCTAAATATTTAAAGTAAAATAGAATTTTCAATAATTAGCACAAGTACGCGCTCGTCACCTAACGTAGAAGGCATTCAATTACCAAATATCACATCCTAAGGGGAAAGGTCCCCCACAGAAGGTTAGACAAGCCACTTACCTCGAACCGGCTCAAAATCAACTTGAAACCACACATTTGCCACGAGTATCCGACTCCAAATGTCCCAAATCTATATAACTCAATTACATATCGTAAATAACATCTCATGCAACTGATTATACTGTTTAGTTCAAGCTAAGGCGCAAAATTATGTAAAATGACCAAAATGCCCCTCGGGCCCACAACTCGGAATCGGGTAACAGTTATATTTCTCCCGAGTTCCCAAAATTCTAAAATGGTGAAATAACATAACCCTCAGATTTTTGGAATATCAACAGGGATTATCGCACCTGCGGTGCCTAACTTCGCACTTGCGATACCGCACCTGCGGAAAGGGCATCGCAGGTGCGGACATTACTAAAATCCCCAGGGGTCGCACCTGCGGTCGCTTAGTCACACCTGCGGTCCCGCGCCTGCGGAACCCAGCTTGCGCCTGCGACCACTGACCAGGCTGCACAGGCATCGCACCTCCGATGGAGAACTCCGCTCCTGTGAGCTCGCACCTGCAGAAAGCCCTCGCAGGTGCGGGACACCCGAAGGGAGAACAGGTTTAGCAGTAGCAAAAACCCAAATTTCCACCCGTTAAGCATCCGATACAACCCCGAGGCCTCCGGGACCTCAACCAAAACCACCAACCAACCTTAACAACTTATTTGAACTAGGTCGAGCCTTAAAAACATGTCTCATAACATCAAAATACTCAAATATGCATAGATTCAAGCCTAAGAACTTAGGAATTTCCAAGAATTCACATCCGGCGCCGAAACACGTCTAAACTCATCTGAATGACCTCAAATTTTTCACACACAACCAAAATGTCATGACGGAACTACTGCAACATCCGGAATTACATTCCGACCCTCGGATCAAAAATTCACTATCGGACCGGAAACTCCAAAAATTCAAACTTCGGCATTTCAAGCCTAAATGAGATACGGACTTCGAAAATACATTTCGAACACGCTCCCAACCCCGAAATCACCTAACGGAGCTAATAGAACCATCGGATTTCAATTCCGAGGCCGTCTTCACACTTCTCCGACTACGAGCAACTTTCCAACACTTAAGCTCTCATTTAGGGACTAAATGTCCCAAAAATCTACGAAACTCAAAACCGAACGTCCCGGCAATTCAATTTAGCAGAAATAGACTTGGGGAAAACAATTAATAGGGGGTCGGGGTGTTAATTCTTAAGACGACCGGCTGGGTCATCACAACTTTATGAAGAGTAAGAAATCTATTTTATCTATGTTATATTAAAGGAGTTAGTAAGCGAGGAAATTAAATTTAAAGGCAAACCAATAAAAAATTTATATGATAATGTAATCATACTGAGCAACGAATAAAGCAATAACGATAATCGAGGATCAAAAGGAGAAAAAATGGTATAAAATATAAAATTATAAGATTTATTTGAATTTCAAATTAGAAACTATTTTTGAGTATGGGTATGGTATAATCATACCGTCAAATATTTACCCCTCTGAACTATTTTAAAGTCAAATAAATTCACCCTTAAAGTTCCACAACCAGATTTCTTTTGGGAAGTGAAGAACACTCGCTTGACACATCAGATTTTATTAAAAACAATTCTTTTCCTCCAACATCAACTTTCTTCAACCCAAAATCACCTCCCCCCCCCTCCAAAAAAATCCATTGAAAACAACCAAATAAAGCTTTAAACTACATCAAAACAACTCTATTTTCAGAAAACTCAGCAAAATCAGCCATGAAAACTAGTCTAACTGTCACTAAAAGCTCCCATTAACAACACCTGAAAACCATCAAAGTAGCCACAAACCTTCATTGAAACGACGCGTTTTACACCCGAAAGAGTTGTCCAAATCGGGTCGAGTCGGTATTATTTTCGTCTAGATCTTGGTTCAAGGCCGTAGTCGAGGTTATGGTCGATTGGTTCTATTCCATTTGAAGCTTCGTTTCACACATAAAAGATAATTTGTGTGTGAAAGGATACAAAGAGAAAGAAGAAAAACATAATAAATGGAAGAAGAATGTAAGACAAAGTCATCGCAATTGAATATCCACATGATTTACAGAAGAAGCAAAAATAATGTAAAAGAAAAAGCAAAAAATTTAAGAAAAAATATATATCGCTAAAATGGTAAAAATAAAAACAAAAAGAAAAATCTGCAAATCATTTTTTCTTGCTTCTCACGCACACTCTGCCACGTAAGCATTCAGAGTGCAAATAATTCTACATTCAAGTAGTTTAAGGGGGTAATCCCCGCAAATGTAGAGTGTGTTAATATAAATCTGGCTATAGGTCGGGGGTACTTATGCATTTTTCCTAAACCTAAAATAGATAAAATCAAAAATAAAATAAATAAAGAGCGATGAATGAATTTCAAGTAATAGAGTAATAAATTAATAATCAACTTTATCAAGTGTAAGAAATTATTTTATCTATGTTATATTAAAGGAGTTAGTAAGCGTGGAAATCAAATTTAAAGGCAAATCAATAAAAAATTTATATGATAATGTAATCATACTGAGCAACTAATAAAGCAATAACGATAACCGAGGACCAAAAGAAGAAGAAATGGTATAAAACAATAAATTATAAGAGTTATCAAAATTTCAAATCGGAAACTATTTTTGACTATGGTTATTGTATAATCATGCCGTCAAATATTTACCCCTCTGAACTATTTTAAAGTCGAATATATTCACGCTTAAAGTACCACAACCAGATTTCTTTTGGGCAGTGCACCACACTCGCTTGACACATCAGATTTTATTTAAAAAAAAAATTTCCTCAAACATCTACTTTCTTCAACCCACAATCACCTCCCCCCCCCCACAAACAAAACCCATTGAAAACAACCAAATAAAGCTATAAACTCCATCAAAACAGCTCTATTTTCAGAAAACTCAGCAAAATCAGCCATGAAAACCATTCCAATAGTCACTAAAAGCTCCCATTAACACCACCTGAAAACCTTTGAAACCAACCACAAACCTTCATTGAAACGACCCNTAACAGTCACTAAAAGCTCCCATTAACACCACCTAAAAACCTTCGAATCCAACCTCAAACCTTCATTGAAACGACCCTTTTTACACCCTAAAGTGTTGTCAAAATCGGGTCGAGTCGGTATAATTTTCGTCTAGATCTTGGTTTAAGGTCGTCGTCGAGGTTATAGTCGATTGATTCTATTCCATTTGAAGCTTCGTTTCACATACAAAAGATAATTTGTGTGTGAAAAGGATACAGAGAGGAAGAAGAAAAACATAATAAATGGAACAAGAATGTTAGACAAAGTCATCGCAATGGAATATCCAGCTGATTTAGAGAAGAAGGAAAAAAAAAGTAAAAGAACAAGGAATAAATTTACGAAAATACATATATCAATAAAATGGTACAAAAAAAAGAAAAAGAAAAATCTGCAAATCATTTTTTCTTGCTTCCCACGATCCCAAGGAGAGTGAAATACACACACTCTGCCACGTAAGTATTAAGAGAGCAAATAATTCTACTTTAAAATAGTTTAAGGGGGTAATAAAATCCCCGCAAAGGTAGAGTGTGTTAATGGAAATCAGGCTATAGGTCGGGGGTACTTATGCAGTTTCCCAAAAACATAACTAAAACTAAAATAGATAAAGTCAAAAATAAATGAATTATATAGCGATGAATGAATTTCAAGTAATGGAGTAATAAATTAATAATCAACTTTATGAAGAGTAAGAAATCTATTTTATCAATGTTATATTAAAGGAGTTAGTAAGCGAGGAAATTAAATTTAAAGGCAAATCAATAAAAAATTTATATGATAATGTAATCATACTGAGCAACGAATAAAGCAATAACGATGATTGAGGACCAAAAGGAGAAAACATGGTATAAAATATGAAATTATAAGATTTATTAGAATTTCAAATTAGAAACTATTTTTGAGTATGGGTATGGTATAATCATACCATCAAATATTTACCACTCTGAACTATTTTAAAGTCAAATAAATTCACCCTTAAAGTACCACAACCAGATTTCTTTTGGGAAGTTTAGCACACCCGCTTGACACATTAGATTTTATTAAAAAAATTTCTTTTCATCCAACATCTACTTTCTTCAACCAAAAATCACCTCCCCCNCCATGATAACTAGTCCAACTATCACTAAAAGCTCCCATTAACAACACCTGAAAACCTTAAAACCAGCCACAAACCTTCATTGAAACGACCTTTTTTACACCCGAAAGAGTTGTCCAAATCGGGTCGAGTCGGTATTATTTTCGTCTAGATCTTGGTTCAAGGTCGTAGCCGAGGTTATGGTCAATTGGTTCTATTCCATTTAAAGCTCCGTTTCACACATAAAAGATAATTTGTGTGTGAAAGGATACAAAGAGAAAGAAGAAAAACATAATAAATGGAAGAAGAATGTTAGACAAAGTAATCGCAATTGAATATCCACCTGATTTAGAGAAGAAGCAAAAAAATGTAAAAGAAAAAGGAAAAAATTTAAGAAAAAATATATATCGCTAAAATGGTAAAAAAAAGAACAAAACGAAAAATCTCCAAATCGTTTTTACTTGCTTCACACGCTCCCAAGGAGAGTGAAATACACACACTCTGCCACGTAAGCATTTAGAGTGAAATAATTCTACTTTCAAATAGTTTAAGGGGATAATAAAATCCCCACAAATCTAGAGTGTGTTAATAGTAATCTGGCTATAGGTCGGGGGTACTTATGCATTTTCCCTAAACAGAAATAGATAAAGTAAAAAATAAAAGTAATATAGAGCGATGAATTAATTTCAAGTAATAGAGTAATAAATTAATAATCAACTTTATCAAGAGTAAGAAATTATTTTATCTATGTTATATTAAAGGAGTTAGTAAGTGTGGAAATTAAATTTAAAGGCAAACCAATAAAAAATTTATATGATAATGTAATCATACAGAGCAACGAATAAAGCAATAACGATAATCGAGGACCAAAAGGAGAAAAAATGGTATTAAATATAAGATTTATTAGAAATTTAAATTTGAAACTATTTTTGAGTATGGGTATGGTATAATCATACCGTCAAATATTTACCACTCTGAACTATTTTAAAGTCAAATAAATTCACCCTTAAAGTACCACAACCAGATTTCTTTTAGGAAGTGAAGCACACTCGCTTGACACATCAGATTTTATTAAAAAAATTTCTTTTCATCCAACATCTACTTTCTTCAACAAAAAATCACCACCCTCCCCCCCCAAAAAAAACAATAACCCATTGAAAACAACCAAATAAAGCTCTAAACTCCATCAAAACAACTCTATTTTCAGAAAATGCAGCAAAATCAGCCATGATAACTAGTTCAACTGTCACTAAAAGCTCCCATTAACAACACCTGAAAACCTTGAAACCAGCCACAAACCTTCATTGAAACGACCTTTTTTACACCCGAAAGAGTTGTCCAAATCGGGTCGAGTCGGTATTATTTTGGTCTAGATCTTGGTTCAAGGTCGTAGCCGAGGTTATGGTCAATTGGTTCTATTCCATTTAAAGCTCCGTTTCACACACAAAAGATAATTTGTGTGTGAAAGGATACAAAGAGAAAGAAGAAAAACATAATAAATGGAAGAAGAATGTTAGTCAAAGTCATCGCAATTGAATATCCACCTGATTTAGAGAAGAAGCAAAAAACTGTAAAAGAAAAAGGAAAAAATTTAAGAAAAAATATATATCGCTAAAATGGTCAAAAAAAGTACAAAAAGAAAAATCTGCAAATCGTTTTTACTTGCTTCACACGCTACCAAGGAGAGTGAAATACACACACTCTGCCACGTAAGCATTTAGAGTGCAAATAATTCTAATTTCAAATAGTTTAAGGGGGTAATAAAATCCCCACAAATGTAGAGTGTGTTAATAGAAATCTGGCTATAGGTCGGGGGTACTTATGCATTTTCCCTAAACAGAAATAGATAAAGTAAAAAATAAAAGAAATATAGAGTGATGAATTAATTTCAAGTAATAGAGTAATAAATTAATAATCAACTTTATCAAGAGTAAGAATTTATTTTATCTATGTTATATTAAAGGAGTTAGTAAGTGTGGAAATTAAATTTAAAGGAAAACCAATAAAAAAATTTAATGATAATGTAATCATACTAAGCAACAAATAAAGCAATAACGATAATCGAGGACCAAAAGGAGAAAAAATGGTATAAATTATAAAATTATAAGATTTATTAGAATTTCAAATCAGAAACTATTTTTGAGTATGGGTGTGGTATAATCATACCGTCAAATATTTACCTCTCTGAACTATTTTAAAGTCAAATAAATTCACCCTTAAAGTACCACAACCAGATTTCTTTTGGGCAAGGAACCACACTCGCTTGACACATCAGATTTTATTTAAAAAACTTATTTTCCTTAAACATCTACTTTCTTCAACCCACAATCACCTCCCCCTCCCCCACCAAAAAAAACCGATTGAAAACAACCAAATAAAGCTATAAACTCCATCAAAACAACTCTATTTTCAGAAAATACAGCAAAATCAGCCATGAAAATCAGTCCAACAGTCAATTAAAGCTCCCATTAACACCACCTGAAAACCTTCGAAACTAACCTCAAACCTTCATTGAAATGACCTTTTGTGCACCCGAAAGAGTTGTCCAAATCGGGTCGAGTCGGTATAATTTTTGTCTACATCTTGGTTCAAGGTCGTCGTCGAGGTTATGGTCGATTGATTCGATTGCATTTGAAGCTCCGTTTCACACACAAAAGATAATTTGTGTGTGAAAAGGATACAAAGAGGAAGAAGAAAAAAATAATAAATGGAAGAAGAATGTTAGACAAAGTCATCGCAAATGAATATCCAGCTGATTTAGAGAAAAAGCAAAAAAAAAAAAGTAAAAGAAAAAGGAAAAAATTTACGAAAACACATATATCGCTAAAATGCTAAAAAAAAGGAAAAAGAAAAATCTGCAAATTGTTTTTTCTTGCTTCCCACGCTCCCAAGGAGAGTGAAATACACACACTCTGCCACGTAAGTATTAGGAGAGCAAATAATTCTACTTTAACATAGTTTAAGGGGGTAATAAAATTCCCGCAAAGGTAGTGTGTGTTAATGGAAATCAGGCTATAGCTCGGGGGTACTTATGCATTTTCCCAAAAATATAACTAAAACTAAAATAGATAAAGTCAAAAATAAAAGAAATATAGAGCGATGAATGAATTTCAAGTAATGGAATAATAAATTAATAGTCAACTTTATGAAGAGTAAGAAATCTATTTTATCTATGTTATATTAAAGGAGTTAGTAAGAGTGGAAATTAAATTTAAAGGCAAACCAATAAAAAAATTATATGATAATGTAATCATACAGAGCAACGAATAAAGCAATAACGATAATCGAGGACCAAAAGGAGAAAAAATGGTATAAAATATAAGATTTATTAGAAATTTAAATTTGAAACTATTTTTGAGTATGTGTATGGTATAATCATACCGTCAAATATTTACCCCTTTGAACTATTTTAAAGTCAAATAAATTCACCTTTAAAGTACCACAACCAGATTTCTTTTGGGCAGTGACGCACACTCACTTGACACATCAGATTTTATTAAAAAAAATTATTTCCCTCCAAAGTCTACTTTCTTCAACCGAAAATCCCCCCCCCCCCCCCCAAAAAAAAACCCATTGAAAACAACCAAATAAAGCTCTAAACTCCATCAAAACAACTATATTTTAAGAAAACTCAGCAAAATCAGCCATGAAAACTAGTCCAACTGTCACTAAAATATCCCATTAACAACACCTGAAAATCTTCAAACCAGCCACAAACCTTCATTGAAACGACCCTTTTTACACCCGAAAGAGTTGTCTAAATCGGGTCGAGTCAGTATTATTTTCGTCTAGATCTTGTTTCAAGGTCGTAGTCGAGGTCATGGTCGATTGGTTCTATTCCATTTGAAGCTCCGTTTCACAAACAAAAGATAATTTGTGTGTGAAAGGATACAAAGAGAAAGAAGAAAAACATAATAAATGGAAAAAGAATGTTAGACAAGGTCATCACAATTGAATATCCACCTGATTTAGAGAAGAAGCAAAAAAAATGTAAAAGAAAAAGGAAAAAATTTAAGAAAAAATATATATCGCTAAAATGGTAAAAAAAGAACAAAAAGAAAAATCTGCAAATCGTTTTTTCTGGCTTCTCACGCTCCCAAGGAGAGTGAAATACACACACTCTGCCACGTAAGCATTTAGAGTGCAAATAATTCTACTTTCAAATAGTTTAAGGGGGTAATAAAATTCCCCACAAATGTTGAGTGTGTTAATAGAAATCTGGCTATAGGTCGGAGGTACCTATGCATTTTCCCTAAAACGAAAATAGATAAAGTCAAAAATAAAAGAAATATAGAGCGATGAATGAATTTCAAGTAATAGAGTAATAAATTAATAATCAACTTTATCAAGAGTAAGAAATTATTTTATCTATGTTATATTAAAGGAGTTAGTAAGCGTGGAAATTAAATTTAAAGGCAAACCAATAAAAAATTTATATGATAATGTAATCATACTGAGCAACAAATAAAGCAATAACGATAATCGAGGATTAAAAGGAGAAAAATGGTATAAATTATTAAATCATTAGATTTATTAGAATTTCAAATCAGAAACTATTTTTGAGTATGGCTATGGTATAATCATACCGTGAAATATTTACCCCTCTGAACTATTTTAAAGTCAAATAAATTCACCCTTAAGTACCACAACCAGATTTCTTTTGGGCAGTGAACCACACTCGCTTCACACATCAGATTTTATTAAAAAAAATTCTTTTCCTCAAACATCTACTTTCTTCAACCCACAATCTTCCCCCCCCCCCCCCAAAAAAAAANGCTCCCATTAACACCACCTGAAAACCTTCGAAACTAACCTCAAACCTTCATTGAAACGACCCTTTTTACACCTGAAAGAGTTGTCCAAATCGGGTCGAGTCGTTATAATTTTCGTCAAGATCTTGGTTCAAGGTCGTCGTCGAGGTTATGGTTGATTGATTCGATTGCATTTGAAGCTCCGTTTCACACACAAAAGATAATTTATGTGTGAAAAGGATACAAAGAGAAAGAAGAAAAACATAATAAATGGAAGAAGAATGTTAGACAAAGTCATCGCAATTGAATATCCGGCTGATTTAGAGAAAAAGCAAAAAGAAAAAAGTAAAAGAAAAAGGAAAAAATTTACGACAATACATTATCACTAAAATGGTAAAAAAAAGGAAAAAGAAAAATCTGCAAATTGTTTTTTCTTGCTTCCCACGCTCCCAAGGAGAGTGAAATACACACACTCTGCCACGTAACTATTAAGAGAGCAAATAATTCTACTTTAAAATAGTTTAAGGGGGTAATAAAATCCCCACAAAGGTAGAGTGTGTTAATGGAAATCAGGCTATAGGTCGGGGGTACTTATGCATTTTCCCAAAAACATAACTAAAACTAAAATAGATAAAGTCAAAAATAAAAGAAATATAGAGCGATGAATGAATTTCAAGTAATGGAATAATAAATTAATAGTCAACTTTATGAAGAGTAAGAAATCTATTTTATCTATGTTATATTAAAGGAGTTAGTAAGCGAGGAAATTAAATTTAAAGGCAAACCAATAAAAAATTTATATATGATAATGTAATCATACTGAGCAAAAAATAAAGCAATAACGGTAATCGAGGATGAAAAGGAGAAAAATGGTATAAATTATTAAATTATTAGATTTATTAGAATTTCAAATCAGAAACTATTTTTGAGTATGGGTATGGTATAATCATACCGTGAAATATTTACCCCTCTGAACTATTTTAAAACCAAATAAATTCACCCTTCAAGTACCACAACCAGATTTCTTTTGGGCAGTGAACCACACTCTCTTCACACATCAGATTTTATTAAAAAAAATTCTTTTCCTCAAACATCTACTTTCTTCAACCCACAATCACCCCCCCCCCCCCCCCAAAAAAAAACCCATTGAAAACAACCAATTAAAGCTATAAACTCCATCAAAGCAGCTATATTTTCGGAAAACTCAGCTAAANCTGTAACGACCCTTTTTATACCCGAAAGAGTTGTCCAAATCGAGTCTAGTCGTTATAATTTTCGTCTAGATCTTGGTTCAAGGTCGTCGTCGGGGTTATGATCGATTGATTCGATTGCATTTGAAGCTCCGTTTCAGACACAAACGATAATTTATGTGTGAAAAGGATACAAAGAGAAAGAAGAAAAACATAATAAATGGAAGAAGAATGTTAGACAAAGTCATCGCAATTGAATATCCGGCTGATTTAGAGAAAAAGCAAAAAAAAAAAGTAAAAGAAAAAGGAAAAAATTTACGAAAATACATTATCGCTAAAATGGTAAAAAAAAAAAAAGGAAAAAGAAAAATCTGCAAATTATTTTTTCTTGCTTCCCACACTCCCAAGGAGCGTGAAATACACACACTCTGCCACGTAAGTATTAAGAGAGAAAATAATTCTACTTTAAAATAGTTTAAGGGGGTAATAAAATCCCCGCAAAGGTAGAGTGTGTTAATGGAAATCAGGCTATAGGTCGGGGGTACTTATGCATTTTCCCAAAAACATAACTAAAACTAAAATAGATAAAGTCAAAAATAAAAGAAATATAGAGCGATGAATGAATTTCAAGTAATGGAATAATAAATTAATAATCAACTTTATGAAAAGTAAGAAATCTATTTTATCTATGTTATATTAAAGGAGTTAGTAAGCGAGGAAATTAAATTTAAAGGCAAACAATAAAAAATTTATATATGATAATGTAATCATACTGAGCAACAAATAAAGCAATAACGATAATCGAGGACCAAAAGGAGAAAAAATGGTATAAAATAAAAAATTATAAGATTTATTAGAAATTCAAATCAGAACCTATTTTTGAGTATGGGTACGGTATAATCATACCGTCAAATATTTACCACTCTAAACTATTTTAAAGTCAAATAAATTCACCCTTAAAGTGCCACAACCAGATTTCTTTTGGGCAGTAAACCACACTCGCTTGACACTTCAGATTTTATTAAAAAAAATTCTTTTCCTCAAAAATATACTTTCTTCAATCCAAAATCACCCCCCCCCCCAAAAAAAAAAACCCCATTGAAAACAACCAAATAAAGCTCTAAACTCCATCAAAACACCTCTATTTTCAGAAAACTCAAAAAAATCAGCCATGAAAACCAGTCCAACAGTCACTAAAAGCTCCCATTAACACCACCAGAAAACCTTCGAAACCAACCTCAAACCTTCATTAAAACGACACTTTTACACCCGAAAGAGTTGTCCAAATCGGGTCGAGTCGGTATTATTTTCGTCTAGATATTGGTTCAAGGTCGTAGTCGAGGTTATGGTCGATTGGTTCCATTCCATTTGAAGCTCAGCAAATTTTAAACCAATTTTCTCATTTCCTTCTTCTTCCTTGGGCGATTTTCCACCTTTGTTGAGGGGCTATCGACCTGATCATTTAAGGTAAAGTAAACTTTACTCAAGAATTAACTTCATGCATGGGTTTCTAGCTTAATTAACTACATAAATTAGTGAAAAATTAAGAATTGGGTAGTAACCTAGAGCTTGTGATAATTTGAGAATTTACCCGCCATTTAGCTATGAAATCAAGTAGAAATCGTATATTTGTGATCCTTAGGCTATGAGTGAGTGTTTCTTCGAGAATTATTGAAATCCGAGCATGTGCGCCCGGGGTCGAATTTTAGAATTTCTTTAAGAATGGTGAATTTACTAAATGAGTAGGAGAATTTCCATACTTTGAGCATAAATTAATGAATTTGTATAACTTTTGGCTAGTTTCGAGTCTTCGGGTATAGAGTTCAGAGTTTCGGGCGCGTTCTTGGTCCGAGAAGTGAATTCGGCACGAGGTGATTCTCCTTTTCTAACCTTGTAAGAGTAAATTGTCCCCATATATAATTATAAATGGTGTTTTTGTCCTTATTTGCGTGGGGGGTGGGGGGGGGTCTGCGTACGCACGAAGTGATGAGATTCCGTGCGCAGCTACTATTATGCTTTGTCATGTAGTTTAGGACTCACAATCATACTTTATGTGTTGAATCTGTGATCTTGTATATGGATTAAGTAGCCTAACGTCCTTGAATCTCACATGTGAAGGCCTAAGGAGTCATGATTGAAGTTTATATCTCTAAACTTCTCACACTGTTAGTATGTCCCCTACTAAATTATCTAGAAATCTCCTGCTAATCATGAACTGGAATTTAGATGGGAACTCGAGTCGCAATGATGATCCGCGAGCGGGGTAGCCCTAATATTATATTAACCCGAGTCGTATGTTCGATTCGCGAGCGAGGGTGGACTTGGTATTATATTAACCCTGTCGCAGGTTTGATTCGCGAGTGGGGCCGATAGATGCATCTATGGTTCAGGCCCTTCGACCCTCGGTAGTGCACACTTACTTTTCATGTCGTAATGACCGTACATTTATAGTCTGTTATGTGTTTTTGGTAATTTGTGAGAAGCCCTGTAATTGTAATTGCTATTTTCATGAAAAGAAATAAGGGTAAATAGCTGATATGCCATGGAAAAAGATAGCGCAAGGGTAATAGTGATTGTTATTTGATGCTCATTTCCTTATTACTTTTCATTACTGCTACTACTGGTTAGCCTGTACTCATTCCACATTGTCTGACCCTAGTAAGTATCACGTTGACCTCTCGTCACTACTTCTACGAGGTTAGGCGGGATACTCACTGGGTACATATCTATTTATGTACTCATACTACGCTTCTGTACTTAATTGTACAGGTTTTGAAGCTAGTGCATCTGGTTATCCGGCCGGAGCTTGATATATATATCTTCTGGACCTGACTCCACGGTGAGATGTCTTCCTTGGCGATCCTTAGCTGGGCAAAGGAGTTATCTTTTGTTTGTTTCTGTCTACATCTTTCAGACAATAGTACATCCTGTATCATCTTTTGTATATTCTGCTAGATTGCCTATTGACTTGTGACACTAGTTCCTGGCATGCACATAGTAGACTCTTATTTTGGGACTATATATATTGGATCACGATAATTTCGGTTGTATTTATTTAATTTGGTTAATGTTTCCGCTTTTAATTAAATTACCTAAGTTTAAAAACTTGATAAGTGTGGGGTTGGTATGTCAAATAAGGGTAACCTCACTAGTAAACAACTGTTGGCTTGCCTAACTCTGGTGTTAGGCGCCATCACGACCTGTGTCGGATTTCGGGTCGTGATAACATGGTATCAGAGCACTAGGTTCATGTAGGTGTCACAAGTCATGGGCAAACCTAATAGAGTCTCGCAGATTGATACGAATATGTCTGTCATTATCTTCGGGAGGCTATAAGGTGTTAGGAAACCTCTCTTTATTCATGATCTATCGTGCAATTGATGGTATCTAAATCTCATTCTTCTATTCTCTCACAGATGGTGAAGACGCGTACGTGTGGTAGAGGCCGGGGAAGGGCACTGGGCCGAGGTAGGGGACGGGGGCGTCCCAGAGCTGTTCCATGTCACGACCCAAAAATCCCACAATCGGGCCGTGATGGCGTCTAACGTTGAACCCTCTAGACAAGACAACGTGTACATTTAAACTAACATGATAACATCGAATTAATAGATTAAGCTAAAAACAGTTCACAACTTAACAACGGAAATAAATAAAGTTTCAAAACTATGTAAAGACAACATAATACAACGTCGCAATAATTTCCCAAAACCTAGAGTCACAAACTCACGAACTGTCTATAGAAGTGCTAAATACAAAGACTGAAAGGAAATACATGACTGTCTCTGAAAACTAGAGGTAAAACAACACAGAAATGAAGAACTAGGGATAGGAAGGACGCCAAGGCCCACGAACGCCAGCGGGTATACCTTGAAGCCTCTAGGGTAAACTGAAGGACACTCCCACTAGTGATGTCCACTGGGTCCGGCTGCATAATCTGCAAAACATAAAGAAGTGCAGGTGTAGCATCAATACAACCGACCCCATGTACTGGGTAAGTGCCGAACCTAACCTCGGCGAAGTAGTGACGAGGCTAGGACACGACAACAAAATGTACCCGTGCATTTCAATAGTATAGCAGAAACTAAACAAGAATACAATTACGGGGAAGAACATGCTGGGGGTAAGAGATAGAAAATACTGAAATGACGGAAACGAAAACATTAGTCTAAAATATCTAAAAATAATAACGAGAATTGACAACACAAATTAAACAGTGAAAAGATACGGCACAACATGTCTCCTCGTGCATAATAATATAAAATATGGCACGGAATGTCCCCCCGTGCATAATAATATAAAATATGGCACGGAATGTCCACTCGTGCATAAACAATATAAACATGGCACGGAATGTCCCCTCGTGCATAATAATATAAAATATGGCACGGAATGTCCCCTTGTGTATAAACACAATAAACATGGCACGAAATGTCCCCTCGTACATAATAATATAAAATATGGCACGGAATGTCCCCCCGTGCATAAACAATATAAACATGGCACGGAATGTCCCCTCGTGCATAATAATATGAAATATGGAACGACATCCCCCTTCGTGCTTTTACACTCTTCCTCACCAAAACAATGACAATATCAATGGCAAGGAATACAACATAGTGGAAATACGATTCAAAATCACCTGGTAAGGAAAAGTATCAGTTAATTTCGTAACGATCGCCCGACAAGAGTCTCAACTATAACCAATAATTTCAAATCTCCCCTTTACAATTGGGTTCTCAATAGGACCAATACATCATGATTTCATCAACCAGAGGTTTCAACATTAATCAACTTCCAAGTAGAGACAATTGCATATTATAACGAACATGGAAGTAATAATAAGGTTTTTATCGAAAATAGACTCACAAGAATGCTTGACACACAATGAATAGGTAATCGTCACCTCACCTATGCATTGAACATGATAAACAGTTAACACATAGCACACAATACCTATTCCCTCACCAAAGTTAGGCAAGACACTTACCTCGGGTCCAAAATATAGCAATCAACCCTCTAACACCGCCTTTCCTTTAGAATTCAACTCCGGAATGGTATTATCTAGACATAATTAACTCAAGTATATCAATAAGATTCAATAAATCAATTCCATAGCCTAAATACCTATTTCCAAGCTTTCTTCCAAAAATATCAAAATTCGACTCCGGGCTCGTTTGGTCCAAACACGAGGCTCGGACAAAAACCCGATCACCCATACCCCTACGAGTTCAAATATATAATTTGTTTTGAAATCCGACCCCAAATTGAGGTTGAATTTTCCAAAGTCCCATAATCCCTAACTCTACCCAAATCCCCTAATTTCTACTTGTTTTCATGATTCTAGGCCTAGATTATAGTGTTGATGAAGGAAAAATGGAAGAAATTGGAGTTGAAGTCACTTATCCAAGTTGTTATGTAGGAGAATTAGCTTGGAGGTCGTCAATGGGGGTTCGAGGAAGAAGAGAATGATGGAAATGAGACAATCCCGAAATGCATTCTGTTTTAAGCTATTAAAAATCACTGGGCAAAAAAACCCTTCGCATTCGCGGGCCCATGGCTGCGTTCGCGAAGGGTTGACAATCCTGACCTATGCGTTCGCGTGCCCTTGGTTGGA
>MDKI01288741.1:0-33285 GCA_005239505.1 Nicotiana paniculata
CTCAAGGCATCACAAAGTTCTGAGATATTGCTGCAATTAATTTCTCAACCATGTGGTTCCTACTCCTAAAAATTAAAAAGTACCTACACCCGGTTCAATTAAAAACCCTTGGAAAAGAACTGCGGTCCAAATAAAAACCAAGGGGAAATTACTACACTACCTAAAACAAAAATCTTTTTGGTATTTTCTTTAGACATACTTCCCTCAAGAAAACTGTCTAGGAGATCCATCGTCGGGGAGAGTCCACATATTTTTAATTTTTTTAGAAAAACTTACTAACATGAAAAGCTAAAACTACTAACAAGAAATCACACTAAACACAACAAACCACAACAAATATTTACAGCACCCCACACTTAAATCATGCAATGTCCTTAGTGCATCACATATAGACAAAACAAGAAGTAAAAATAAGGTGCAAGAAACTCCCTAATCAAGCAGCGTCGTCATCCTCTGACGCTCTCCATCCTTCATCATGTTCATCCTCTTCATTAGTTTTGCTTTCCATGCTCCTTCGGACAAACGCTTGAATCAATATATGCCTCCACTTTGAACTTATGAATTGGGCCCCAAGTTTTGATTCTGCTCTATGATCATGCTCCTGGGGTGGTGGAATGAATCTGTCTAGCCCAATAAAATTATGTAGTAATCTGCACTTCTTGGCCTTTAGATGAGATGTGTATTCCCGACTTTCTGGCAAGAAGAATTCCAGAGTGTAGGCATCTTGTTCCTTATTCCTTGACTCCTCAAGTGGTTCAGATGACTCTATTTTCATATCATCATCTAAACACAATGTGAAAAAATGCTTGGAGTGTGCACCAATGCAATCAACATCCTCAACACTAATGACACTAGATTCAACAAAATACGTATCATCAATGTCCTTGGTTAACTCTAGTATCTTTTCTAAAACATTGACATCCTCATAATCTAGTCTGATTGATTGTTGGTGTTCTACTCTGACCTTCTCCACTAGCACCTCATGTACGTCATCCCCTGGGTTCTTTGTTCCTATTAACTAGATAAGGTGGCAGTGGCTTTAATTCCAACTTGGGTGGTTCTTCAACAGATGGCTTGGCCGGAAAGCTCTCTCTTTTCTCTAAGTGTAATGACTCAAACTCGAGAGCCCTCGGCCAGACCCCTTTTCCTTCAAGTGCTAACACCCATTCTGCCAGTTCTTCCCCATTTACCTCACCCAAATTCATCAAACATGCAGCAAGGGGGTCCTCAATAGTTAAGGAAATATCATCTTCCTCCACTATCACATCCACAACATCAATGAGAGAGCAATTGGCGAATTCACTTGGTCGCCTCATGGAGTTTTGCACATTGAATGTGATTTCTTCATCGTTTAGTCTCATCTTGAGCTCCCCAGTTTCACAATCAATGAGGGATCTGCCTGTGGCCAAGAATGGCCTTCCCAAAATTATGGGAATCTCTTCATCCACTTTACAATCTAGTATCACAGAATCAGCAGGGAACACAAACTTCCCCACTTGCACCAATACATCATCCAGAGAGGTACATGACTGAATGAGGCCAAGGGCCTATTGTGAGATGTTATTCTATGGCACATGAGTTGTCCGTGCGGATCCAGATTGTACTATAGCACATGAGATGTCCGTGCGGATCCAGATATGATATGATAGCACGCGAGTTGTCCGTGCAGCATGTGAGTTATCCGTATAAATTAGCGCTTGGGCTGTAGGAGACCTATCGGAGTCTGAACACCCCCGGTGAGTGTAGGTACCTATTGAGCGTGTGTATTGAGGGCTGAGGGATTGAGTGACATTGTTGTGAGGCTTCATCTATTTTTGTTGTTGTTGCATTTACCTGCCAATTTCCTTGTAGTAATTGCTAATTCATGAAATTTACCTTTTACTCATGTTTATCCTTAACTGTGAGAAGTATTAATTGAATTGTTCTGCTTAGCTCGTCACTACTGCTCAGTTCCTTAGTTATTTATGTTACTTGCTGACTCGGTTGTACTCATACTACACCTTGCACTTCATGTGCAAATCCAAGTGTGTTTGAGCGCAACGATTATTGAGTCCAGGCCGACTTATCTTCGGAGATTGCAAGGTAGCTGCCAGCGTCCGTAGGACCTTGTTACTCCTTTTATCTTCTATTTCTCTTTTTGGGTTGTATTGACTGTTAGACAGTTGATGTATTAGTTTATGGATTTAGACGCTCATGACTTGGTGACACCCTGATGTTTGGGGCTCGTTTTTCGCTTTTTATTTTTCAGATTCGAAATTATGTTTGACTTTTATGGAAACTTCTAATATGGAATATTTTTACTTAACTCTCATATTTCAATTGGTAGTATTTTGGGAAATAGGCTTACCTTGTATCACGATAGGCGTCATCACGGCATAGTTTAGATTTAGGTCTTGACATTTTGTAACTTCTCATTTGTGAAAGATAAGCTGCTAAGGCATTCTATTACATAATTCTCTCCCTATTAATTAGAATCTTCCACTGTTTCATTGCTTCCTCTTTCGCTTCACGCAGCTTCGTCTTCATCTGGTTGTATTGGTTTTTTCTGCCTAGATTATAAATCTTATCAATTCTCAATTGGGGAATATAGCATGTTGCATCAGTTATACTATTCTGATAATTATATACATAAAAAAAACTACACAATATATAAGTTAATCCTTTTCGGACAGGGTTTTCTTTTTATACCTTGTATTCTTACGACAAGCTTCGTTAGAGAGTTATAATGTTATTTTTCGTTTTTGGTAGGTGAGAAGCAGCAATATAACTAACAAATCATCCTGCTAAAATTATCAAATTCTTTATTTTAAACTCTAACATTATAATCAATATAACGGTGAGTTGTAATTTGTTAAAAAATAAAATAATTCTTACATATTAAGTTGTTATAAGTTAGTTAAAGTTGTTAGAAGAATTAGTTAAGTTAGGATTAAGAGTTAGTTAAGTGGTTAGTGTAAGAATTAGTTAAGTGGTTAGTGTAAGAATTAGTTAGTGGTTAGTGTATAATTAAAGAAGTGTATATATAAACACAAACACTATGTAAAAGATACAATTTTTGAATAAAAATATTACACTCTGCATTCTCACTATTTCTCTTTATTTCGTCTGACTCTCCTCTCTTCTTCTTCATCTTCTTTCTTCCTTCTTCGATTTTGATTCAACTGCTCATTCCTCCTACATAGTTGATTGATAAATCAACTGATTAATCTTCATGGTATCAGAGTCATCACAATACTAAGCTCTCTTCAAAATCTTTAGTGATTCAAGTCAAGAAGTCATAATTGGAAATTCATACACAAGAAGTTCTACTGATCTGGTCCAACATTGAACCAGAGTAAGAAAAATGGCAGCAAATGGAGACACCGGAATTCAACCACCAGGAAATCATCTTCCAAATGAACATGCAATACAATCTGGAGTGAATCAAGGGAATCCAGTAAATGGAATTGACTACAATCATCCCTTTTTCTTATCTCCTGCAGATGTAAGTGGAATTTAGATTATTTCGTTTCAATTAACTAGAATAGAAAACTATTTTATCTGGTTTAGATCGATGAGGGTTGCATTACTAGGAAGAAACAAGTTGGGTCTTGTAGATGGTACATGCAAGAAGGAAAGATTCCCAGAAATGATGTGGAATCACTAGGAAAGAGTGAATGTGATTGTTCTGTCTTGGATTATGAATTCAGTGGCAAAAGGACTTCTGGGTGGAATAATATATGCATCCAGTGCTCAGTTGGTATGGGAAGATCTTGCTGAAAGATTCAACAATATTGATGGTTCAAGAACATTTAACCTCCACAAAGAAATAGCTACCTTGACACAAGGAACTACATCTGTGTCAGTGTATTTTTCGAAACTAAAGGACCTATAGGAGGAATTTGAAGCACTGGTTCCAGTCCCAGGGTGTGATTGTCCAAAATCGAGAGAGTTTGTAGCATATTTGCAGAAATTGAAATTATATCAATTTTTGATGGGACTAAATGATTCATATTCACAAGCAAGAAGTCAAATTCTGATGAGATGTCCTGCTCTTACTGTTAATCAGGCATATGCATTAGTTGTAAGTAATGAAGGCCAAAAATCTATAGCTGCTACTACTGGGATTCTAGGTGCTAATCCTACAGTTCAGATGGGAAGCTATGAAGCAGCAATGTATTCTAAAGATGGAGGATCTCAGAATTACAATCAAAGATTTAGAAGAAATACATATCTGTTTTGTGAAGTTTGAAAAATAAAGGTACATAGCAAAGAAAATTGCTACAAAGTAGTAGGTTATCCAGCAGATTTTAAGAACAAAAGAAAAGGATATGGAAACTCAAATACAAGTGTTGTGTATAATGCAAATGTACTCACAGAAAGGTGTACTAGTGGAAATGATTCAGGAAATCAGTCCACATTCAATCATGGAAACAATGCAAGTACTAAAGGAAATACAAACAAATCTAGCAATGATAATGCCATGAGCCAGTTGACAAACTATGCACTTACAAAAGTTCAATATGAGCAGATACTTCATCTGTTGAACAAAAATACATCTAATGATTCTGCATTTTTAGCAAATGCAGCAGGTATGGAAACTGCCTTACTTGTAACTAATTGTTTTAATCAATGGATTGTAGATACAAGTGCTACAAATCACATGGTTGCAGACATAAATCTGCTAAAAAGAAATACGATTACAGAAACAGAAAATTCAAAGAAAATCTTGATGCCTAATGGAGATATTACAGCAGTTACACATACTGGATCCAGTTTAATATTAGAGGATAGTTTAATAACTAATGTATTGTATGTTCCACAGTTTAAATGTAATCTTTTATCAGTCTCGAAATTAACTAAAGAACTACAGTGTTCAGCTACTTTCTTTCCTGATTTCTGTATGTTTTAGGAACTCTTCACTGGGAAGGTGAAGGGGATTGGTAAAGAGGATGGTGGACTTTACCTACTATACACTGACTCAAGTGAAAAAGAGAAGTTGAATACATTAACTGCAAGAAGTAATGAAAAAATTGAAGCTGGAAATACAGACATAGGTTTGTGGCATAGAAGGTTGGGACATGTATCTACCCAAGTATTAAAAGGACTGATTCCAGCAGATTTAGAAACTATCAGAGAGAGAATAAACAAATGTCCAGTGAGCCCATGTGCAAAACAAACTAGAATACCCCTTCCTACAAGTAGTATTCAAAGTAAAAGTCAGTTTGATCTAATTCATATAGATTTGTGGGGTCCCTACAAAGTGCCTACATGGGATGGAAATAGATATTTTTTGACTATTTTAGATGACTATTCAAGAATGACATGGATATTTTTACTGAAACAAAAGTTTGATGTTTGTGTTCTGATTAAAAACTTTCTTAGATTTGTCAAAACTCAATTGAAAAAACAGTAAAAATAATCAGAACTGATAATGGAACAGAATTTGTAAACTCAGTATGTGAATTGATGTTCAAAGAATCTGGTGTTATTCACCAAAGAACTTGTGTCTATACTCCTCAGCAAAATGGTGTTGCTGAGAGGAAACATAGACATATACTAGAAGTCACAAGAGCTATAAGATTTCAAGCTCAAATGCCTATCAAATTTTGGGGATGCTGTGTCGTAGCAGTTGTCTTTTGATAAACAGACTACCTAGTCGAGTTACTGATAATATGTCTCCATTTGAAAAACTGAATAAAAGAAAACCTACTCTGTATCATTTGAGAGTGCTAGGCTGTTTATGGTTTGCCAAAAATGTTCAAGAACAAGACAAATTAATGTCTATATCAAGAGCATCAGCTCATATGGGCTACTTAGAAATTCAAAAAGGTTATATACTATATGATCTAACTAATCAATCTTTCTTTGTGAGCAGAGATGTTATATTTAGAGAAGATATATTTCCCATTTGCAAATAAAACTGACCTCTCAAATCCTGTATTTGTTGATAACACGTCCAAATCAGGAATACAACATGTACTACAAACAATGAAGTCTCAAATCAAAATGAAAGGGATCAGATACATGATGATCAAAATGCAGAAGCTGAAAATATTCCAGATATGACACGTGACTATGGCTACTCAGAGATACAACAAGAATATAACCCACTATCTACAGAAATCCAGCAGACATCTATAGAGGACATACAACATCTGTCTACAGAAAATCAAATACAAGTTCAACCTCAACTTAGAAAGTCATGCAGAGGAAAACATCCACCAATATGGATGAAATACTTTGTATCCTTAAATATTCATCAAGATATCCCCTATGCTTTAGATAAGTATATCAGTTATGACAGAATATCTCCTACTTATCAAGCATATGTGGCAACAACTTCTTCAACTACAGAACCTGTCAACTACTATGAAGCTGTGCAAGATCCTAAGTAGATAGATGCTATGAATGAAGAAATAAAGGCACTGGAAAATAACCACAGATGGGATATTGTAACACTTCCAGAAGGAAAAAGATCTATTGGATGTAAATGGATCTATAAGATTAAATACAAATCTTCAGGTGAGATTGAGAGATTTAAAGCTAGATTAATAGCTAAAGGATACAGTCAAACTGAAGGAATTGATTACCAAGAAACATTTTCACCTGTAGTGAAAATGGTTAAAATAAGAACTATATTGAGTATGGCAGCATCTAAGAAATGGTATATACATCAAATGGATGTATATAATGACTTCCTACAGGGAGATCTAATGGATGAAATTTATATGGATATACCTCAAGGATTTAAAAGCCAGGGGGATAATAAAGTATGTAGGCTTATTAAATCCCTCTATGGTCTTAAACAAGCTCCTAGACAGTGGAATACAAAGCTCTGCGATTCTCTTCAGAAGTTCAAATTCAAACAAAGTCAGTTTGATCATTCATTATTCATAAAAAAGACTACTGAAGGAATGATCAGTGTGTTAGTATATGTAGATGATCTTCTAATCACAAGAGAGAGTCTGGCACTCATTGAAGAAACAAAAACAGCTTTACAAAAAGCCTTCAAAATGAAAGATCTGAGAGAACTGAAATTCTTCTTAGGAATAGAATTTGCTACATCACAGAAAGGGATAGTAATGCATCAAAGGAAGTATGCTTTGGAATTAATATCAGAAACTGGAATGGCAACAGCAAAAACAACATTAACTCCTATTGATAGTAATGTGAAGCTCACTTCTAGACAGTATGATGAATATACTGATCAAACAGGAAATACAGCAGACAAGAATCCATTAGGTGATCAAGTTGCATTTCAGAGACTAATAGGAAAACTCCTCTACCTAACAGTAACAAGACCAGATATTGACTTTGGAGTTCAAACTCTAAGTGAGTTCTTACAGCAACCAAAACAATCTCATATGCAAGCTACCTTAAGAATTGTCAAGTATGTAAATAATCAACCAGGTCAAGGAATTCTATTGTCCAGCAATCAGATTAACACTATTACTGCATTCTGTGATGCAGACTGGGCTGCATGTCCTCTGACCAGAAAGTCAGTCACTGGATTTCTAATTAAAGTTGGTGATTCGTTAGTCTCTTGAAAATCAAAAAAACAAACTAGAGTCTCTAGAAGCTCTGCAGAAGCTGAATATAGAAGCTTAGCAACAACTGTTGCTGAATTAATCTGGCTTCATGGCATGTTAAAAGAAGTTGGAATTCACATTACACTACCTATTGATATACATAGTGATAGCAAAACAGCTATCCAAATAGCAGCTAATCCAGTATATCATGAAAGGACTAAGCACATTGAGATAGACTGTCATTTCATAAGAGAACGAATTCAACAAGGTCTCATTGCTACAAAGTATATTTCTACAACAAATCAGCAAGCCGATATTCTTACAAAAGGACTAACTAAAGTTCAACACGAGCATCTGAAGTCCAAGCTAGGAATGCTTAACATCTTTCCACCACCTAGCTTGAGGGGGAGTGTTAAAGAATAAAATAATTCTTACATATTAAGTTGTTATAAGTTAGTTAAAGTTGTTAGAAGAATTAGTTAAGTTAGGATTAAGAGTTAGTTAAGTGGTTAGTGTAAGAATTAGTTAAGTGGTTGATGTATAATTAAAGAAGTGTATATATATACAAACACTATGTAAAAGATACAATTTTGAATAAAAATATTACACTCTGCATTCTCACTATTTCTCTCTATTTCGTCTGACTCTCCTCTCGTCTTCTTCATCTTCTTTCTTCCTTCTTCGATTCTGATTCAACTGCTCATTCCTCCTACATAGTTGATTGAATCTTCATAATTAATTACAGTACTAGGTCAAAAATATAGTGAAATAACCTTCCCTATTCTTTCCCCGGACCCTGCTACTAAGAAGGATGTTCACTTCTTAAAATATCCTATATACGTAGGCGGGAACAGGGGAAGGGGTCAGATTTATCCCGACGGCAGCACTTATTTAGAAAAGAGGAAGGAGTGACCTCAGGACAAAAAAGTGTAACAGATTCATGTCATCCAATCTCATGAAATTTTTAAGATTATTAATCTCTTTTTCTTTTGTATTGACTTAACTCATAAAAATTTGAAACGAATAAATTAAATTTTGAACCTTTCATTTGTTTTGAGTTCTTTAACATGTTCGTTCATAATAATTCACTTGCTTCCAATAGAAATTGTCATTCTCAATTTGGGGAATATAGCATGTTACATCAGTTACACTTTTCTGATAATTATAATATAAAAAATAAACTACACAATATATAAGTTAATCCTTTTCAGACGAGTTTTTTTTTA
Organism: Nicotiana paniculata; assembly: GCA_005239505.1. NCBI lineage: Eukaryota > Viridiplantae > Streptophyta > Magnoliopsida > Solanales > Solanaceae > Nicotiana > Nicotiana paniculata. The sequence continues at coordinate 8,738 of MDKI01288741.1, forward strand.
CCTTGTGTTCTTATGACAGCTTTGTTAGAGAGTTATTATTCGCTTTTGGTAGGTGAAAAAGCACCAATATTAGTAACAAATCATCATGATAATATTTTAAACTCTAACATTATAATTAATATACTGGGGATTTGTAATTAATTACTGTATTAACACTTGTTTAGAAAAGAGAAAGGAGAGACCTCAGGATAAAAACGTGGAAGAGAGAGCTAATTAAGAGGTTTTATAAAGCAAGAATCAAAGGACAGGATTTTTTAACAGTGGTTTGGCATTGTCAAATGTCCATAAAAAAACCTAGTTTGCTGAGAACATAGAAAGTTTCTTGTCGGGCAAACCTATAATAGAAATGCCATTACTTTCTTCTTCCTTTTTCCCCTAACCTATTCATCAAATTAAATTCAAGAAGAAGAAGAAGAGATAGTTGGATTGAAGATCGATATGGGGAGAGGAAAGATAGAGATAAAGAGAATAGAGAACTCAAGCAACAGGCAAGTGACTTACTCAAAGAGAAGAAATGGAATCATTAAAAAAGCTAAAGAGATCACAGTTCTTTGTGATGCCAAGGTTTCCCTTATCATCTTTGGTAATTCTGGCAAGATGCATGAATATTGTAGCCCTTCTACTACGTAAGTCATGTCTTTAATTTTTCACTTGAAACCCACAAAGAGCAAAACCCTAATTCTCTCTCTCTCTCTATATATATATATATATTATCAATCTTCTTCTTGTTGAAATTATAATTTATTTATTTTTGGTTTAATCAGGATAGCTGATATGCTTGATGGGTATCAAAAAACTTCTGGGAGGAGGCTATGGGATGCTAAGCATGAGGTAGTTTAATTTCACTTTAATTTGAGTAGAGATCGATATTGAAAACACCCTTGTGTGTCCATGTTTTTCTCTTGAAAGTATATATATATATATAGCTAGATTCTGGCTTTTTTCCTGTGGAATAAGATATGGTTTTTTGCTTAAATTATGTCAAGTGACTTGAAACATGAATTCTAGGAGCAGATCTACAAATAGGATGTGTAGCTGCTACCCCTCTCTCTCTCTCTCTAGATGTCTCAAATTTATTTTTCCCTCTCTATAGATCTCTCTCTCTCTCTCTCTAGATGTCTCAACTTCAATTCTCTATCTCTGTTGAATATCATGGCTGCTCTTTAAGGTAAAAAGAACACAAAACCTTGTATGAGATTTTACATCTATTAATAGATCTGAAAAAATAACACAAATCATCCCCTCTAGCTCTCTTTCTGTTATTCTAATTTCTCTTTTTTGCAGTTTTTTTTTATTTCTCACCCGGTATGCGGTACCCACATTGGGACCGGACTAATCCAGATTCACGCCGGGAAGTCCCATATTGGGGGTAAAGCGCTCCCGCGACTCCATACCTAGGGGATCGAACTCGAGACCTCTGGTTAAGGACGAATGAGTACTTACCACTCCATTTTCTACTATTACTCAACTTTTTGCTAAACATATTTGTAAAATTAATCTCTAATTAAAGACTAAGCTTGCACATTTTGATACCTTGCAAAATTAGTGTCTTCCGATTTTGTAAGTTGTAACAGCACTGTCACTAGTTGATGAAAAGGGGACAATATGATCTTAAAAACAATTTCAAATTAAATTACTAACACAGTTGCATAGAGTTATTTGTCACGTCAGCTTGAATATTCGCATAGAGTAACAATTCTAATTACTCTTGTGCCTCGTGAATAAATGGGAATACTTAAATACAGAACTTGAGCAATGAAATTGATAGAATCAAGAAAGAGAATGACAGTATGCAGGTTAAGCTCAGGTAAATTAATAATTCTATCTTTATATATTTTTCTCCTTTATATTTTAACTTCTTTTGTGTATTTCCCAGCCTCGATTATGTACAATTTATATTAATTTCCAGGCACCTTAAAGGAGAAGATATCAATTCTCTGAACCACAAAGAACTTATGGTTATGGAAGAAGCGTTACAAAATGGGCTTTCTAGTATAAGTGCCAAACAGGTAATTTAATTTATGTTTTAACTTTTATCAATAATTATGTCTTACTACTTTGTAATTCCAATTATCAAAAGCAAACAACTTTGATATCCTTTCTTTTTTCTTGGTTTTTTCAATTGCTTACAACACAGTCTGAGATCTTGAGGATGGTCAGGAAAAATGTAAGTATGCAAATTTATTTATATATATTGGTGAATGAAAATCATAAGTACGTACCAGTTTGGACATAGTATAGTTACTAATAACTTATTTATTTTTTGGGATGAAATAATTCAGGACCAAATTCTGGAGGAGGAACATAAGCAACTTCAATATGCTTTGGTAAGTCTCACGACCATCTCACTTGCCACATGTACATGGACAAATTAACATGAAAAACTATCAAATAGTTTTATCACTATTATAATTTTTCAAAATAGTTGTGATTACTACTTATTGAAGAAAAATTAGCCCATAAATCAAAGCCAGTAGTGACAAAAAGATGTAGTAGCTACATCTCTCTCTACTTCCGATAGTAGAGATTTCCTTTTTTCGGGGTATATGTTTTGGCTCCGTGAAGTCATGAGCTTTGGCATAACTAGTAAAGTTGTCTCCATGTGACCAGGATGTCACGGGCTCGAATCGTGGAAACAGCCTCATGCACGGTAATGTTGCGTAACTCTTCTGGTCCGGCAGCGTCCTTTGCCGGACCCTGCGTATAACGGGAGCTTAGTGCATGAGGCTGCCTCTTTTTTTGTTTTTTGCTCTGAATTGGTTATTCCTTCTCTATTTTGTTTAATTATGAAGAACAAATGACTTAAAAGAAACAACTACTTAATAAGTATCAATTTGTGAACAGCACCAAAAGGAGATGGCAGCCATGGGAGGAAACATGAGAGTGATTCAAGAGGAAGTGTACCATCAAAGAGACAGAGATTACGAGTACCAGATGCCATTTGCCCTGCGAGTTCAGCCAATGCAGCCAAACCTACATGAAAGAATGTAGCATTATTTATTCCACTATCTGCAGTGTAACTAAAGGATCCTTAGTAATTTAGGGTTTGTACTAGAAGACTAATTAATGCCAGTTATATGGTGAACTAGCAAAGACTTTATCCTATGGTTGTACTGAATATTGAAGGGCTCTTCCTATGGTTTTAAGTACTAAAAATTGTAATACATATATATATGTTTATGCACTGCTATTTGTTTCTGGATGGATTCAGAAAAGTAGGTGAGTGTCGTAAATCTACTCTAGGGTTTTGTCCAAAACTAATTCTACCGCTCCTCTTGATATACTCCTTCCGTTCCAAATTAGTTGTCATGTTATTTTTTTTAAGAGTCAATTTGATAATTTTTAAAGTTAAATTGGATTATATCAACTCAATATTTATAACTAAAATCAAGATATTCAAAAATTATACGAAAATACTATAAAAATTTGTCAAATTGCGATGATTATTTACGGGGGTCATAAAAAACTCCGACTATACGTTTGTTTTGTGGCGTTTGAGCCAACCCCCACAAAATAGTTCTTATTATGCCGGTTTAAGTGTGGGGGTTGTAAAAAATCTCCACTATATGGTTAGTTCATGGTGTTTGTTCCAACCTCCTCAAAATTTTCTTATTATGGTGGTTTCTTTGTGAAGGTTTTTGATAACATCCACAAATATACCAATTTCAATTGCTTGAGAAATTGTCGCAATTCAAGTACAAATTAATGATTATTAACTCATGCACATTTTCAGTTATTTTTTCTTTCTTATTTCTTTAAAATTTAATCAAATTACATATTTTAGTTAAATTCTGCGAATTAATGCAATTTACGTCAATATCTGGGCCTTCTAGCGTTTGTAATCTTTTTCTCCTCACTTTCTTCAACTGCAAAAAGAAGATACGAGGTCTTCCATTATTTCTCTATGTCTTACTCGCTAGTTTTCTTTTATTGTCTTTGTGCATATCTTTAATTTGTCTCTCTATCTTTAGCAAAAAATAAATAAAGACTTCTATTGTATTTCTTCCTCATAGGTTTTTTATTTATATATTATACGAAATATCTACCCATAAATACTAACATAATTTCTAACCACGTGAGTATCGTGAATTTTTAAGTGCAAAAAAAAGAACGTGACTGACATTGGACCACAACATTGGGTAACAAAAGAATAATGCAAAATGTGTCATCACAAAAGTTGAGGTGTGGCGTCAACAAAAGCAAGGAATGATTGTTGAATCAAGCTGGTCTCACTATCACAAGCGATACTTGTCTCCAAAAAAGAAAATAACTATATAGAGAATTGAATACATAAGGTGCTTAATGAGTCTCACCGAACAAAATGTAGGGTCGACGAGGCCTAATATATATAAACGAAAAAATATGCTTTAGATTAACCATAAATAATATTTGCATTCATAGGTAACAACTATATATCAGATGAACAACAGTTACAGGAGCGACGTCCAAGTTTTGTAATTATCTATACAAACATTTGATTTTTTCAAAATTTTGTTTGAGATAATTTAATTTAAAGGGATATAGATATTTGTAATACTTAGCATGCATATTTTCTTTGTTTTCATCATAAAAGGTGTTCTACGTTCAAAGAGTATTTTGCAAAGGAGGGTGTGTGAGACGAGCCATTTTACTATGGGACGAGGCGTAAGCCCCATGCATCTTTAAATTTTTTTATAAATTACGCATAATAAAAAAAATAGAAAGTATATTAAAGTTTAAGAAATTAAAAAATAAAATAAAGAAACTCATAAAAAAATCTAGTATGTTTTTACAAATACAAAAAATACAATAGTATTAAAGTTACTATGAGATACAATTATAACGTTTTAACTTTATTCAAACAATTAAAAATTATAATTTCTTTTAAAATGTATCAAGCTATACATTTTACCTCCCTAAAAGTAATTAATCAAGAAAGTTAGCCAATACTATAATTTAAATTATTACTCCCTCACGTGTATACAAAATTACTTGAGCGAAACAATAAAAGTCTCACAGTTTAAAACATGAAGACCAATAGCAATAAGATACAAATTTTTGACTATATTCAGAAGAAATAGTCTAATGATATTCACACTCACGATATTCTCAATTAGTAAATATGTAATTATATGGCTTGTTATTTGAGTTATTATCGAATAAAACTTTAATCATTTCTTTGTTAAAGTATTTTAAGCATCAATAGTATTAATTAGAGAATTTGATACATGATTTGAATAGGAACTATTGGACAAGCCATGACCATTAAACGTTATGCGTGTTTTGGGTGCACAGTCGGACACTTTGGGGGGTAAACCCAAAGAACTAAGCACACATGAGCTTCAGGGGAGTTTGAATAGTGGCATGTCCCGGGACGGCGAACCCTGAACGAGTCCCTAAAGTGACTTTTAAATACTATAAATATTAAATAAATAATTTAGTAATTAGAACTTTGTTACTTTTATCTAATATAAGAATTGTAATAATTCTGAATTTTAGATGAAATTGTAATGGTTTTTGTAGATTTTTCTATATTTTAGTTGTTGTTGTTTTGGATTTTTTGTTTTGTTCTTACTCTCTTTATTATTTCTTGTTTAGTAGATAATGAACTATGTTTAAGTAAGTTTTACCAAACATATTATTTCTATTTTCCAAATGTGCTTCTATTTAAATAATTGTAATAATGAAAATTAAACAGAGGAAAAAGTAAAGAAACCACTTCAGGCCATCTCCAACCTTTACCCCCATTTTTTGTCTCAAAATGGAGATTTTTCCATTTTGGGGACAACTTACTCCAAACATTCCCCCATTTTTCCCCCCAAAAAAGAATATTCTTTTTTATATTCTTCTCTCTTCTATATTATATTATTATCTTTCATTTCAATTTTTATTTTTTAAATTCCATTAAACAAATTCCATCTTTTATTTTTATTAATTTGTAATTTTCATTAAAACAATTTCATAAAATTTTAAATAATATAATCTGTATGCAATTATTATAGATTAACTAATAATTCAAATAAAAGTGAAATAATTGTGATACAAGATTAATCAAATACATATTACATAACGATAAAATTCATTCGAGATACTACATAAATATTCAACTTCAACCTCTAGTATTCTCGCATAAATGTGGATTCTATTGTCGATCCGGCTTGTCGTGAATTTATGCGACAAGAACAACAACGAATAATTTATAAAAGAAGTCAACAATATCCACACTCACAACCACAACAATCCTCGACGCCATTCACTCAATACTACAATAATTTTGGTGTACCTGGAGACGACGTACCTCCCTACTAAGTTATTATGCTATTTATCGTAGTTTAAATTTTTATGTATTTTAATTTAATGTATTTTCAATTTTCATGCATTTCCAATTTTAATGTATTTTCAATTTTCATTTTTTAATTTTAGCAACATCTAATATTTAATATTTGCACCATTCATTTTTTAAGATGATTATATATTTTTTGTAATATTATAATTTATAATAAAATTAACTTACAATTTTACATAAAAATAAAAATGCACGAAAATTAATTTATCATAATTATATGCAAAGTAAAGATGTAAATTAATATTATAAAGATATTACATAAACATAATTAGGTATATGTAAAGAGGTAAATTAAAAGAGTTAATTAATAAAATAATAATAAAATATGAGTGAATAGTAGTGGGGGAGATGAATAGTGTAACCCCATATTTGAGGGAACACTATTCATCCCCCATTTTCGGGGCAAAAATGGGGGAGGGTTAGAGCTTGTTTACCCCAAAATTTTCCCCTATTATGGAGAAATGGGGTAAGGTTGGAGAAGCCCTCAGTATTTTCCTTTTCATTTCCCTTGTTTTTTAACTGATGAGCTTAAAATTAGTCAACATTTATGCCTGCTTTGTGTCCTTGATTTGGTTAATTTGATAGAGATTTAGTCCGATTATGATCTAATATGTTGCCTTTCAATGCAGGTGGTGCAGAGGGGATCAATGCAGATAGTGCAATAAGTGGGAGGAAAACAAGCTGAGCAAGAAGAATCTCTCGTGTGCGGTTGCGCACGAGCACCCACAAACTCTCACTTGAGCGCGCAAGTATCGCAAAAACACTGCCAGATGCAAGGTGCGCAGCCGCACATATCCGTCTCCGGGAATTCTAGTCAGGTCTATTTTTGTAAATTTGGAGGCATCCCTTTGACCTATATGAAGCCTAGATCGTCCCAAAATAGGGTATCTCGTATTTTGGAGCAACTTTTGGAGAAAAGAACACAAGTAAGCAACGGATTTGAATACTTCATACGAATCATTCAATACAAAAGTTTGTTGAATTCGTGGGTTGTAATATTTTCTTGTCCTCTTAATGCTCTTTTGATGAATACTTCATGTGAATTGGTTGTTATTCGAGGGTTTGGTTTGTGTTAGTTTCTTGACTTTGTTGAACGGGTTTTGAATTAATTTAGAAAGTTATCTGGGGTTTCATTTTAATCAGAAGAGAAGTGTTGCTGCAATTATCATTGTGTTATCTTGTTTCGGTAAATTTCACGGCTCTCGTAGGTAATCGAAAGAGCTTGAAGAGTTATCAATTGACCCAATTTAAAGGAATAGTCAAGAGGCGTTCTTCGTAAGAACATTCATTCAGCATATTCCTGTATATGTTCATAGAACTTATCATTAGGTTGTTTTAACGGAACTCTCATTCATTCGTAAGAAGAATTTGAATCCTTAATACAGCTTAATCATCTTTTGAAATCGAAAGAGTCAATAGAATTTAAGAGTGAACTAACCTAGAGTTATCTCGAATAATAGTTAATCACATATCGTATCAAGCCTTTATTCCTCATATTGATATTCAATCATTGCTACTTAGCCACTCAATTTCCATTATTCATTCATAATTGAGAATCTTAGTTTTTACTCTTACTTAGTTAATAACTCAAAATCAAAGGTTTATTTTCCTGAATAGTGTTAAACTGAAGATTTCCTATGGAATTATTTAACTTAATCTCTGTGGAGACGATTTAATACGATACTATCTTTAACAAGTAAGCCTAAGTTTTATACATCGATTTTGCACTCCTCATTAACTCATGCTACTCAGATAACTTCTCTTTATTCCTGCCATTGTTTCCCTCCATATTTCCACTTTCCCCTCTTCTCCCATTTTTTGCGTTAGAAACATTCATTTTCAGAGCTATATATTCACCATATAATTCCTCTTGGAGAGATGCAATTTCCAGTAAGCATTACGTCAATTCTCTTTTTTCTTTTTGTATTTTAATTCTTTTAAGTTCGTTCATTTTAGTTTCATCAATATGTGTGATGACCCGAGAGGTCATTTGAGTTATATCCCTTATTTTCGTGTTCCGAGACTTCGATTAGCTCCATTTAGTATTTCTCAATTTGCGTGCACAATCTGTCCTTTTCCGAAAAGATTTTATGTGAAAAATTAAAGAAAACATGTTTAGCTTTTAAAATGATTTGAGTTGACTACGATCAATATTTTGTGTAAATAATCCCGGATCAGTATTTTGAAGATCTCGGTGGGTCCGTATCATGATTTTGCACTTCGACGTATGCCCAGAATCGAATTCGAAAGTCCCTAACTTAAGTTGACCTGATTTTTTGAAAACTAGTAATTTGAAGGTTTAAAGATTCCTAGGTTAGACCATAAGTTGACTTTATTGCTACCGAATTCAGATTTCAGTTCCTAAACTTAGTATATGTTTATTTTACTATTTAAAACTTGTCTGCAAAATTTGGTGCAAAATGGAGTTGAGTTGATAGGATTCGAACGCTCGATTATGAATTTGGAAGTTCTTGAGTTTCTTTAAAAATTTCATGCATTTTGATGTTCAATTCGTAGTTCTAGGTGTTATTTTGGTATTTTGACCGTGCGAGAGAGTTCGTATGATGTTATTACACTTGTATGCATAATTGGTTTGCAACTAGAGGGGCTCGGGTGAGTTTCAGACGCGTTTTGGATGAGTTTGCATGATTTGCGTTGCTGGTTTCTGGTGTTAAGTGCAGGTCTCGCATTTGCGAAACGTTGTTCGCATTTATGAGCATGGGCTGGTCTGGGTGAATCTCGCATTTGCGAGGATTTTGTTCTCTTTTGCGAACTGTGGCCGTTCGCTTTTGCGAAGTGGTAGCATTTGCGACACAAGACACTTGAGTGTGGTTCACATTTGCAAATATTCTGGCCGCATTTGCGAAGGTGGAGTTTTCACATTTCCGATCTAAATGTTGTATTTGCGACATCTGGGCTTCTGAGACAGGGTTCGCATTTGCGTAACATTTCTGGGCAAGTGCGACACCTGCAACTGGGTAAAAGAGGATAAAATCGGGACCTAGCTTATTTTACACCATTTCTCAACCCTAAACACTTAGATGCGATTTTTCAAGAGATTGTTTTCCCCAAAATCATTGGTAAGCAACTTTAATACATTCATTTTCAATTATCCATTACTTTTCATGTGTTTTCAACATCAAATTTAGGATTTCCATTATAGAAATTCGGGAATTAGGCAGAAATTGAGGATTTTGAGAAATTGAGATTTAGACCTCAAATTGAGATCGAATTTCGAAATTGGGTTAATTGGGTTTTGTTCGAACCTCGGGTTTGACCAAGTGGGTCGGGTTGACTTTTGTTGACTTTTTAAAAAATGATCAAAATTGAACATTTTTCATTGATAGGTAGTTTCTAAATATAATTTTGAACCGTTTGATCGATAATTTGCTAGATTTGATTGATTTGGAGGCTTGTTCAAAAAGAAAAGGCGTGGCTGATTGATTTCCTTAGTTGCAAAGCGAGGTAAGTGTCGTGGTTAATTAACCTTAACTTGAGGGATTAGGACTTGTTGGTCTATTTGCTACGTGTTTTATGTGTAGGGACGATGTATATGTGAGGTGACGAATATCTATGCATTGTCATTGGGTTGAAGTATGTGGGTGAAAATTATTTATTTGTATTAAATTATTTTTTAAATCATGTTATCCATGCTCAGATTAGATTATTACTTCTTTAAACTATTCGTTTCGCATTTATTTCTTATTTCAAAGATGTTGTATATTTTGAAATTTGAGTTTAATATTGTATGCACTATATTTGAAGTGAAATTGTTCCCGCCTTGATTTTTTATTTTTCGGATTTGTATTGTTATTTGGTGAGGAAGAGAGAAGCACGAAGGGTGTTGTTGTGGCTTATTTGGATTTATTATCATACATTGAGAGATTTGAGAGTAAAAGCACGAAGGGTGATGTCGTGTCGGTGAGTGAAAACATGAAGGGTGATGCCATATCGGTGAGTAAAAGCACGAAGGGTGATGCCATGATATTACATGGTGAGGACGAGAGTAAAAATATGAAGGCTGATGCCGTGCCATTTTTCATATCATTGCTTTATTGAATTTTCGGTTTTGGTGATTTTCTTGGTTATACCGTTGTTTAATTCAGAAGATGTTATTTCATGATTTCGTACTTGCCATTTATATGATATCCCCCCCCCCCCTCGTATGTCCGCTCCTAGTTAATATCTTATCGTTCTACTTGTTGTCTTGTTGCTTCATATATATATATATATGTGTATAGGGTTTTTACATAGGTGTCTTGTCATAACCTGTTGCTACCTCATCGAGGTTAGGTTCGATACTTACGGAGTACATGGGGTCGGTTGTAGTCATACTATATTTATACACTTCTTGTGCAGATACTGGTATCAGTCCCAGCTGTGCTTAGAGGTACGTCGACTCGGATCACTTTCACTATGGAGACTCGAGGTAGATTTGCTGGCATTTGCAGACCTTGAAGTCATCTTCTATTCCCTACCTTTACTGTTTATCTCTTTCGAACATTTGTATTTATTTCAGACTAAGTTTGTAGACTTCTAGTTGCTCATATACTCGTGACTCCGGATTTCTAGGAGTAGTTAGTATCACATTGTTATATTCGCACTGTGTTACATTTGGAATTTATTTCTCGTTAAATATCATTACTTTATTTTTAACTGTTAAAATTAGCTAATTACTTATTTCACTTTGGCTTGCCTAGAAAATGGATGTTAGGCGCCATCACGATCCCGATGTCGGGATTCCGGGTCGTGACAATATGATTGACTGACACACATTTGTGCTTTATATTTAGGATGTAAAGATGTAGTTTGTTTCACTGCTTAGCTTTACCCAAATCATGATATTGTGTAGTTTGTTGATTCTCTGTGATTCTCTTTGCCAATTACTTGGGTTTGACTATTTGTAGAGTATATTGTGGTTTTTTTATTTTTTTATTTTGGAGATAAAAAAAAAAAGCAAATCATTTGGTGCTCTAGATTGGGTTTGTTGGGTAGTTTGTGGATAATATTTTGTATCATCTTTTGTCTAATGTTTACTTTGTAGTGATCGATCATTCTTTTTGATGTACCTTAAAAAGTGTTTTCTGTTTATTTTGCTTAATCAGTAATTCGAGAATATGTATCCTTGTTTATAGTCAAGTAAAATCTATCAATTTCGAAAATTAAACTGTCTAAGGACAATAATTATTGTTCCTGCAAATCACATCTACTATTTGGAGGGCAAGGATAGTCCGATCACAACTTTAATGTTAAAACCTAAAAGATGCAATACTTTAATTTGATCAATGAATGCTTCATCTCAGTTCCTCTTCATATTTGATTCACCTCTCGCTTTTTCTTATGAATATGCAGTCATGCCAAAGATTAAACGTTTTCGAAATCCACTAAAATCAGCTTGTGAACCACGTGATGCTCATGGATATTATTCATCATCAACAAATCCAGTCCAATCACATGCTATAGAGCCCTCAATAGCAGTACAAGCCCTACCACATGCTCATGAAGTCCCGCAACAAAAACAAGCTCCAATTCTGCCTTCTAATTCAAGTGCAACATCTATGCACTGTGCAAGACGTGAACCTACAAAGTATTGGACAATAGAGGCAAAAGGTATATGCCTTACATGTATTTTTACTTCAAGTTTTGAGAATCTTATTTTTTTCCTTCCTTTTTGGTCGAGTAACTTGTTTTCTTGTTAAAGACTCAGAAGATGCTACCAAGCAAATTAGGGTCAAGGTCAATGAGGTTAACAACCTAATTGTTGGGGAGCGCATCATTGTGGATTTTGATGACTACACCGCAACGTATAGTAAAGCGCAAGAATTGCTTGCTGGATATTGTGGATCGTTGACAATTGATTATAATTTGTTCCGATTAGTTTTGAGAAGTGGCCAGGGCCATCAGGCATGCCTAAAAAGTACATGGAAAACTGTTTTGAAACAATACCAAAGGTACGAGTGCTATTACATACATATGTATTAATTGCACCTATATTTTTATACACATGAAAAAATTAACTTCTATTTTCTGTTTAAAGCCTCGATTTGATTTTCGGGTAAGTGAGTCCATATACAGCGATGCTAGTCTATCGAAGAAGTGGGCAACACATAGGTAGAGTTTGTGGAATGAATATTTGACCCAACCAAAAGCAAAAATAAAATTATAAGTAATGTGCCAGCATGTATAAATAAAGATCAATGGGCTAGTTTTGTTACTTATCGTAAAAAATCATCAACAATGGTAAGGTTTTAATTATTTTAACAAGTTTCATCATAATTAAATGAAGATGATTTTTTTAATTTGTATTTGTTTTGTTGATAGGAGATTTTTAGAAGAAGACGATATGAGCTGATATGCACATTACCTTATTAATTTTACTTTTTCTCTAATTAAATGTTTTATGAAAACTTTTTTGATATATTTCTTAGTTTTTGGAAACTGGAAAAATTCCTAGTCGTGGAAAAATATTTATTGAAATCATAAGAGAATTAGTGGATCATTTGTAAATGATGCGGCAAGGACTACATGGGTGTAAGTATAGCTTTGGTGCATTTTTCTAATATTAATTTTATTATTTTTGTATAACATTCTGCATCTCAAGTCTTACTATCTTGTACTTACTAATTGATATCTTATCTGCTTGTAGGAACAAATTGAATTGAATATGACTCAATGTGATACTAATGAGTGTGAAGTTTTCCCAAATGATGTTATTGAAAAAATGTTAGGGGAAGAACACTCTGGGAGAGTACGATATATGGGTAGGGGAGCAGCTACTTCAAACACATTCAGGAATACCAAAGGACGACTTAGTGATCCAAATGTTTCTTCATCTAGCTACGGTACATCATTTACAATATATACTCATTTAAAATAAATACTTATGCGTGTGGAATCCCAACTAGAAGGCATCTTAAATGTGCTGAAGGTTCACGGGATGTCAAAGGAAGGTTTGGTTCCTGAAGAATTTGCTACTATTTGCTCATCAACCAGAGGTAAGAAGTAATATAATATATACTTCTTCTATGACAACAACTTCTGATCAAATTAATTGCATTGTACTTCTATGTGATAACAAAATAAAGTGAATAAAAATTATTAAACATAGTTCATTTGATCATGCTCTCTTTTGCGGAAGAGATTAACTATGTCTAATATTAATAGAGAAGCTGATCACGCTCAACTATGTCTTATAAAGAGACTAAACGGGCGTTGCAAATATATCTGAGTATTTAGCCCAGAGTCGAATCCCTCAGTGAATTAACCTATCAATTATTGTCGTTAGACCACTCAATTCTCAATAATCAAGTTTCCAAAGATTATGAATAACACTTTTTCCGTATTTTTACTACTACGACTGACTGAGATTAAATTAACTAAAAGATACTAATGTTGAGATGTAAACAGATGCGATAAAGGTCTAAGTTTATGGTTTCCCCGGTTGGTGAACGTCTTTCTTGGATACTTTCTATAGTTTGATTAGTTGTCTCTATCAATCATGAACACTGCAGCTACCATAAATCTCTCTCAAGTAATTATGATAATTTACTAGACGCACTCTCTCAAGCTATGCTAGCTAGATTGCATTACAGCTCACTTTAGATTGCACCTGAGGTATCGTTATCTCTAATCCAACCTATAAACCCTCGGTTATCACTTTCGTCTATACTCCGGGAATGGTGTTAACTACCTAAATATGCACTCTCTCTCAAGTAGATACATAATAAATAGGCACAACTAATTGATGGCCATTCAATTAACTACAACAAGAACGTAGTTGAACAAATAGAGTTTAATCAACCAATCAAAACTATAATAATATCACAATAGCGTCATTCCCCAAGGGGTTCCACTAAAACCTTAGATTAAAATATTTAGCTACTCATAGCAATACTGAAAATGATAAAAGAATTCATGACAATGATCAAATTTGCAAAAGAAGAATATGTATATTGATGCCCGATTGCTCTCCTTGCTTCTTGCACTTGCCTTTTCTTACTCTAAACTTAAAACCTAGATAATCCGCTCCTTTGGACGAGTTGAACCTTTTATAGGTTAAGTGGATTGGCCCCAAGCTCCTAAATTTACCCTTCTCCGCGTCTTATTTTCGTCGGGATCAACACGGGCGCGCTAGTCTCGCGCTACAGCCCGTGCTAATGGGGTTTAACACTGCCCGACAGCTCACTGGACTAGCGCGGGCGCGCTAGTCTCGCGCTAATGCCCGCGCTAGTGGGATTTCCTACTGTCTTGGCAAATTTCCAGCTTCCAAATCACTCCCATGGTCTGTTATTCCTCAATTTCGCCCGGATCACCGTCATAAGTCCTCAATAGCTCATTGTACTTCTGTGAAACACAAAAATCACCATTAGAGCCAATTTAACATCATTTAACTCACTTAATACTGTGAAACCTCATTAAGTTAGAGTATAATTATATGCTAAACTATGTGAATTCAACTCATTATCAACACTCCATACTTAATTCATTGCTAGACCTCGAGCAATCCACTATATCCTACAAGGTTTCTTTACATCAAACACTCTCATATGGTGTCACACCACAAACGTTCTACAAGCAATGCACCTAGCAGTGTACATCTATGCCTCACACAATGACTCTCACATGCCCTGCTATAATCTTACTTCCTCGAAATACTACGAGGAGGTCAAGACTTACCTCTTTTTCATAAATCATATGCCCTCACTTCACACAGTTGAGTGTAGTTCCATAAAAGATAATAGTTCGAAAACAGGAACTTTTAATCGAAAGAACTCACTCATTCTCAAAAAGAACATTCATATGTCACACAGATACGCCATAGGCTTGCCCGTAATGTAATACTCCACTAATTGAGTTCATTCAGTCTAAGATAAATAGGTCTTTATTTGGTTGTAATGTAGGTTAAGGGACGGGTAGGATATATTTTGGTTATAGTGGCTAACCTCCCTAAGCACTTTTAATACAATTACATTCACAATTAGCCCATTTTCATGCTTGGCCAGAACCTTCACCCTGCTTCATTTCATAATTATCCCATGCCATACTTATCAAGGACTACATGAATTATTGTCCTCTTTCTTTCTTTTGTTATATTTTTTGTACCAAGTTCAAACAAACAAGCTATTCAAACAATTGGTTATGGTTCATAATGTGGTTATCAAAGAAACAGGCTTATAAGCTCAAAGGGGTTGACTATGGTTAATTATATTCAAGTGGGTATGTATTGGTGTCTAGCTTAACAAAGAAATGCATATATCCCTTCTAAGACTAAACAAACTTTTATTTCGATTTGTAAACACACGGGGAAAGTTCTAGGTACCAAATGCAGACATAGAATAGATGCAAAACACCTCTCACACACATGGCGCATAATTCAATCTAAATTGGTTCATCAAAACACTCCATTGAGCATTCGAGTTAGTTACAACACCATTAAGGCATTCTACAAGAGTCAACAGGTGAGCCTAAGCGTC
The DNA here is from genome assembly GCA_005239505.1 of Nicotiana paniculata. NCBI lineage: Eukaryota > Viridiplantae > Streptophyta > Magnoliopsida > Solanales > Solanaceae > Nicotiana > Nicotiana paniculata. The sequence continues at coordinate 24,536 of MDKI01288741.1, forward strand.
ACACTCTAGGATTCATGGTGTTTGGGTGTAACACACTACAGGTAGCATTTTATCATTCAGCACCTTGTTCAAAGGATTTCTACAAAAAAAGAAAAAATTAAAAGAAGCTAGCTATACCCGGTTCAAGCTAAACTCTTGAAAAAGAATCGCGGTCAAAAGAAAAACCAAGAGGGAGTAACTACACTACCTACAAAGAAAATAAAAAATCCTTTTTTTTTACTTTTTATTTTTATGTTAACTTGGACCCTCAAGAACCCCTGCCAAAGGGATCCGTCGTCGGGCCAAGACGACTTGATTACTATTACTATTACTTTCAATAACTAAAACAAAATACACCAAAAACATGAAGCAAACTACAATTCGAATAGGTTAACCAAAAGAACTAAAGCACATAATTCACAATTTGTACAACATACAATACAACTGGGCAACCATCCCCCACCCCACACTTAAAACGAGGACATGTCCTCATGGACAATTAAAATGATAGAGTAAGGGAAAGGGACTTCCCTGGCAGCTCAGTCTTGATCGGAGACGGTGTCTGGGTTGACATTGCAAGCATGACCCGGGGCGCGTAGCCAGCCCATTATCTTCTTCTCCGATTTCTTTTGTTGGGTGGCCATTTCATCCACTCGGGTCCCCAGTTCAATCACTAAGGTTCTCAACCCGGCTACATCGTGCTCTAGGTCATCCAACCGCTGGCTCCACCTTGCCCTAGACGGGCCTCCAACGTCCATAACTGGCTCTTCCTCCATATGCTCCGTCTCCTCACCTCCTTGGTGATTCTCCTCCTCTGCTTCCTCTTCTTCAGAGTCATGCCCCACTAGCTCCCCCTCGGCTGCCATTGCCTCCCTTCCTGTCGTGACTCTTTCAGCTTTAAAAGGGTGCACCATAGGTACCCGACCATCAACAACAAAGTCGCCTGGCACCCTATCCACAGCGCACAGTCGAGTAACAAGTGATGGGTAAAAGAACCCATACCTCTAGACCTTCATGCGGGTGAACATCTCCTCATGAATTAACTGTGCCGCATCAAATGACACATCTACCATGAAGCACCAAATCAGGCATGCCCGAGGAATGTTCACCTCCGAGGTGTTTTTGGACGGCAATAATCGACTGTTAATCAGGTACAACCAGCATTTTGCCTCAAACTTGAGGTCCGAAGAGTGGAACTTGTTTCCATACTTGTACCATTTCAATTCAATGCCCGGTCGACATATGGTTGGGGTGAATGTATCCCAAGGGGTCATTTTACCGATGTAGGTCTAGTAGGCTTCTACGTAACCCACTGCTGGTGGAGGAAGCCTGTACATTGTTCTGATGTGCTCTATTGAGGCATTCACTGATCGTCTTCGCACTGTCACAACATAGTTGTCATGCTCTGGAGCGTTTGCATAAAACTCCATGACCATCATGTCATTTGCCTTGTCCGATTCCTCAAAGAAAACGTCCAGGCGACACTGCATCAAGACTTCATCCATTCTGGGGCAATTCATCCTAATGGCTACAAAGTCCATATCCTGTTCGGGTATAGCAGTTTTATCCTCTTTCTCAGCAAATCTGTCATGTGCCTTTGCTGAGACAAATTTGTGATGTTGAACGGCCTCGAGTCTATTGATTTTCGTGGCCTTCCTCCGGTGGAGGTTCTAGCTGCACGACTGGAAGAGGCTCATGTGGCTTGGCGCTTACGTGGAGGAATTGTACCTACAATTAACATATTATTAGCTCAGTACAATGGGGTGACTCAACTGTGGTTACTCAGACTTCACCAGAACTGGGTCACAGTATTTCCCTCCATTGGGGTCTTTCAACAAACATATGGTGGGCATAACAATTTAAAACCCCAAAGACTAAATAGTGGCCATGGAGTCATCCCCATCCGAACTCGAATATAGTCATAACATCCCACACTCCCTATGTCATCCCTTATCAACAAAAATCAACTACTACCCACACAAATCAACTAATGTAGACAAATGGAAGAGAAACATACAAAATGGAGTACATAAAAAAAATTACAAAAAAAGAAAAGAAAAAATAAGGTGAGAGATACATACCTGTGAGGTTAATGATAGAGATGAAGTAGTGGGTGTTGAAGAATGCTTAGATATTGGAGTGCTTGAGGGTGGTTTCCTTCTTTGAGGGTGGAATATTGAAGAGTAAAAGAAGAAGAAGAAGAAGAATGGGGAGGGTTTGTGGTGGGGGATAGAGTTTTATTGAGAGAGGGAGAGGTGTGTCAGTTGTGGGGGGTGTAATTGGATGGTTGGAAAAAAATTAGTGTAAGAAAATAGATAAAAAAAAATATCGGAAAGAAAAAAAGAATTACCTGTGTCGAGATGGACTAGCGCGAGCTTAGCGCGGTCGCGCTAGTCCAGGAGTTTTGAGGCAGTGAGAAACCCCACTAGCGCGACCATTAGCGTGCAATTAACGCGGCCGCGCTAGTGGCTATGTGTTGGAGGCAGTGTGAAACCCCACTAGCGCGACCTCTAACACGCGATTAGCGCGGTCGTGCTAGTCTCGTCTTCAGCCAAATATTTTTATTTTTTTTATGTTGGGTTGCCTCCCAACCAGCGCTTGATTTAACGTCGCGGCACGATGAGTACAACAATCGATGGGTTGCCTCCCATTGAAGCGCCTGATTTACCATCACAGCACGACGCAGAATGAGCGCAATTAAGGATCGCTCAGCCTTTTAGGTTCAAGCAGGTGCACAATAGCCAGCTCACTGGCTTCATTCATTCCGACATACCTTTTTAATCATTGTCTATTGACCTTGAAGGCGTTAGACCCATCCTCAGTAGTAATTTCCACCGCACCAGAAGGAAACACGTTGACCACTTTAAAAGGTCCAAACCATCGGAACTTGAGCTTACCCGAGAACAATCTTAATCTTGAATTGTAAAGCAATACTTTGTCTCCTGGTTTGAAATCTCGGTCCACAATGTTTTTATCATGTAATCTCTTCATTCTTTCCTTATATAACCTGGTGCTTTCAAATGCTTGACCTCTGAACTCTTCCAACTCGTGTAGCTCTGTGACTCGATTTTCTCCAGCAGTATCGAGATCCAGGTTCAATTGCTTCAATGCCCACCACGCTCGATGTTCTAACTCCACAGGCAGGTGACATGCCTTACAAAATACCAACTTGTATGGAGACATACCGATTTGTGTTTTGAATATGGTCCTATAGGCCCAGAGTGCGTCATCCAGTTTCTTCGCCCAATCAGTTCTTGTGGCGTTAATTGTTTTTGTCAGCACACTCTTTATTTCACGGTTGGAGACCTCAACCTGCCCACTCGTCTGAGGGTGATATGGGGTTGCCACCTTTTGGCGCACATCATATTTAGCAAGCAGCTTCTCGAAGACACGATTGTAGAAATGAGCGCCTCCGTCACTAATAATGGCCCTTGGGGTTCCAAAACGGGTGAATATATTTTTCTTTAAGAACCGCACCACCACTCGTGCATCATTGGTGGGGAATGCTGCAGTTTCTACCCATTTGGACATGTAATCTACAGCAACAAGTATGTATTTATTTCCGAGGAGCTGACGAAGGGGACCATGAGATCTATCCCCCAAACATCGAACACTTCTACCTCTTGTATTGGATTCATGGGCATCTCATGACGACGGGATATGTTCCCCGTCCTTTGGCATTCATTTCATCCCTTCACCCATTCATGAGCATCTCTGAACATAGTGGACTAGTAAAACCCGGCCTCCAACACCTTAGCTGCTGTCCGGACTCCTCCGAAATGTCCTCCATAGGGAGCTGCGTGACAAGCCTGCGAAATAGCAAATTGTTCTATCTCGGGGACGCACCTCCAGATCATGTTATCAATGCAAATTTTAAAAAAATGAGGTTCATCCCAATAGTAATTTTGGCTATCACGCTAAAATATTTTCTTTTGAACAGTAGAGAGTTCATAAGGTTCAATACCACTGGCCAGGTAGTTTGCAATATCTGCATACTATGGCACATCTTCTACGCTCATGGCGAGTAGCTGCCCGTCTGGAAAGGTTTCCAGAATATATTCCGATTCAGTTGCATTCTCGGCACCTTCAAGTCGTGACAAGTGGTCAGCTACTTGGTTTTTCGTGCCCTTGCGGTCACGAATCTCCAAGTCAAATTCCTGAAGAAGCAACACCCAACGAATTAGGCACGGCTTAGATTCCTTTTTTCTCAACTAAGTATCTGATGGCTGCATGATCAGTGTACACCACCACCTTTGACCCAATCAGGTAGGACCTGAACTTGTCAACTACTGCCAGCATTTCCTTCTCTATCACCGTGTAATTCAGCTGAGCTCCACTCAAAGTCCTACTTGCGTAGTAAATTGGGTGCATTATTCTATCCTTGCGCTGACCCAACACGTCTCCCACTGAGTAGTCACTGGAATCACACATAAGTTCAAAAGGTTGCTCCCAGTCGAGTGCAACAATGATTGGTGCCGTGACTAACCATTTTTTAAGCTCCTCAAATGCTACCCTGCAACAATTAGAAAATATAAAGGGGTTATCTTTTTCAAGCAACTTACAGAGGGGTTGGCGATCTTGGAGAAGTCTTTGATGAATCGTCGGTAGAAATCGGCATGGCTAAGGAAGCTACGTACAACTCTGACTGATGTGGGCGGTGGAAGCTTTTCAATCACATCTACTTTAGCTTTTTCCACCTCAATTCACTTACTTGACACCAAGTGCCCCAAGACGATCCCTTCTTGTACCACGAAATGGCACTTCTCCCAATTAAGTACAAGATTCGTCTCGATGCATCTCTTTAGGACACGGGTTAAATTTGCTAGGCACTCCTCAAATGAATTTCCCACTACTGAGAAATCATCCATGAATACCTCCATAATATCTTCCACCATGTCTGTGAATATGGCCATCATGCACCGTTGGAATGTGACCGGTACATTGCAGAGGCCAAATGGCATCCTCCTGAAGGCAAATACCCCGTAAGAGCATGTGAAGGAGGTACTTTCCCTATCTTCCAGGGCAATTGAAATCTGGTTGTATCCCGAGTATCCATCCAGGAAACAGAAGTGAGACCTCCCTGCAAGCCTGTCGAGCATATGATATATGAAGGGAAGTGGAAAGTGGTCTTTTCGGGTGGCGAGATTCAACTTTCTATAATCCATGCATATTCTCCAGCCCGTGACGGTTCTTGTCGATATTAATTCATTTTTATCATTCTAGACAACCGTGATGCCACCCTTTTTTGGGACACATTGCACTGGGCTAACCCAGCTGCTATCAGAGATGGGGAAAATGATTCTCGCATCTAACCACTTGATTATTTCTTTCTTCACCACCTCCTTCATATTTGGGTTCAAGCGCCTTTGATGTTCCCTGGAAGGTTTGTGTCCCTCTTCCAGGAGAATCTTGGGCATGCAATATGCTGGGCTGATCCCTTTGATATCTGCCATGGTCCATCCAATGGCAGTCTTGCATTCTGAAAGTACCTGTAACAACTGATTTGCCTGCACATCTAGAAAACTAGATGAGATAATAACAGGTAGCGTAGTATTGGGGCCTAGAAATGCGTACCTGAGATGGCTGGCAATGGTTTCAACTCTGGTTTGGGAGATTCTTCCACAGAAGGTTTTGTTGGTGGGATCTCTCTTTTCTCTAAGTGCAATGGTTCATACTCAAGAGCCCTGGAACATACTCCCTTACCTTCAAGTGCTAGCACCCACTCTGCCAATTCCTCCCCATTTACCGCATCTAAGTTCATTAAGCATGCAGCGAGAGGGTCCTCAGTGGTTAAGGCTGCATCATCTTCCTCAACTATCACATCTACCGCATCAATTAAAGAGCAGTTGGCGAACTCACTCGGTCGCCTCATGGATTTCTGCACGTTAAATGTGATTTCTTCATTATTAAGCCTCATCTTGAGCTCCCCGGTCTCACAATCAATGAGAGCTCTGCCTGTGGCCAAAAATGGCCTACCCAAGATTATGGGAATTTCTTCATCCACTCGATAGTCTAGTATCACAAAGTCAACAGGGAGTCCAAACTTCCCCACTTGCACTAGGACATCATCCAGAATACCCGACGGTCTCTTCACCGTCCTATCAGCTAGCTGCATCAACATGGAAGTTGGCCTGGCTCTACCAATACCCAATCTCTTATAAATAGCCAGGGGCATAAGATTAATGCTAGCTCCCAAATCACACAGTGCTTTGGCAAAAGCCAAATTACCAATGGTGCATGGAATTATAAAACTCCCTGGATCAGACAACTTCTCTGATATTGGTCATTTTACCACAACACTGTAAGTCTGAGTCAAAGTGACAGTTGCTAAGTCTTGGAAATCAAACTTTCTGGACATCAAATCCTTCATCATATTTGCATACCCAGACATCTCTTTCAGAGCATTAATTAGAGGAATGTTTACCTGTATCTGCTTCAGCATATCCAAGAACTTTTTGTACTGTTCATCCTTTTGGTATTTTGCCAGTCTTTGAGGGAAAGGGGCTGGTGGTCTTTTCTTCCCAGTGACTTGGGATTTTTCTTTCTCAACTCCCACTTCAACTACTGGCTTTGGGGATATTTCCACTTCCTTTTCAGCCTCACTCTGCCCACTAAGTTCTCCTTCAGCAGTTTGTACTATTACCTTGGTCAGGTTTGTGGAATCATCAAGTTCGATTGGCACTGGTACTAGTGTCTCTTCCTGCCTGCTTTCACGAGCCAATTCCTGTTCCAAGTCCAAGTCTCGGCCATTGTGGAGACTCACTGCCATCATCTGTTTCGGGCCATGGTGTTTCGGGTTCACCTGAGTGCCTGCAGGTAAAGTCCCAAGAGGACGATTGTTCACTGCCATAGATATCTGGCCCAACTGCACTTCAATATTTTTAATAGCTGCATCATGTACATCTACTCTCTCACTCATTTTGGTCGTTGACCCAATCAGCTATTGCATCATCACTTCAAGCTTGGAAAACCCATCTTCTTTCCTTCCTCCCTGTTGATACTGAGGAGGGTGGTATGCTTGTTGTTGATTCTGATGGTTATAACCTTGTGGCCTCTGATATGGTGCTACATTACCTTGCGGTCTCATGACACCCATGTTTCCATTGTTCTGTTGTTGGTGAGGTGGTCTATACGATTGAACTTGCTGACCCCAGTTCTGGCCCCCTTGTCTCTGGCCTCCATAGTTTGACACATAATTCATGTTTTCTGGATAAGGAAGGTGATCACATTTTGCATTCCACTGATTACCAAATGGTTGACTAATGCAAGATGTGCATAAGCCCTCATTGGTTGTATCCACGATATGTACCTGTTGCGTTTGCCCTGATTCCTCCACCTTCTTAGTTAGTATGCTCATCTGTGTTATCAAGGTGGCCACGTTCTCCGCAATAGTATTGGATGGATCGAAGGGCACTGAGTGAACTACAGGAGAAATGGGTGCATTCCTGGTTGTCCATCCTGAATTCTGCGCCATTTTATCAAGCAGGATCTGACTTTCTCCACCACCTGAAACATCAACATTTGCCTTTATAGTATCAGCCAGACCCATATAAAAACGCTGCCCCAACATCTGCTCAGGAATACCATGGTGTGGACAGATAACCAACATTCCCTTAAGTCGTTCCCATGTCTCCTGCAATGTTTCAACTGGTTTCTGTCTGAAGCTCAAGATTTCATCAATTTGTTGAGTTGTCTTGTTGGATGGATGGAATTTGTTCACGAACTGCTTAACTAACTCCTCCCATGTGGTAATGGAATTGACGGGGCGTGAGTTTAGCCAAGTCTGGGCTGCTCCAATCACTGAGAATGGAAACAGCAACAGTTTTATTGCTTCCTGAGTGACGTTTGGCCGCCTCTGTGTTTTGCAAATCGACAGGAAATTCTTCAAATGCTGTTGGGGGTCTTCGATGTATGACCCTGAGAATAGTCCCTTGTTCTGCAACAAGTGCAACATATTATTTGTAATCTGGAAGGACTCAACCTGTATTTGAGGGACTAGTATCGCAGTGGCCAAATTCTCTGCCGCGGGTTGTGCCCAGTCATATAAAGGAGCCTCTGCCCCTATCTGCGCAACTGGGTCTACCACATCATCCCCATTGTTGTTCCTGTTGTTTGGATCTTCCATGTCAGGTTCAAGTTGTTCAATTGATGGTTGTTGTTTGCTTTTCCGGTTAGTCCGGTTTAGGGTCTTGAAAACTTTCTCGGGGTCTGATAAGGCTTCAAATACTTCACCAATTCTCGATGAGTTTCTAGGCATGCACATGTACAACCAAGTTAGCAAACGTTAAAATTTCAATGTATAAATGAAAATTGAAGAAAATTGACTATATTTAAGAATTTTGTATTTCTTCCAACTCCAATTGATAACACCGTTAATTCCCCGGCAACGGCGCCAGAATTTGATCACGCTCAACTATGTCTTATAAAAAGACTAAACGGGCGTTGCAAATATATCTGAGTATTTAGCCCAGAGTCGAATCCCTCAGAGAATTAACCTATCAATTACTGTCGTTAGACCACTCAATTCTCAATAATCAAGTTTCCAAAGATTATGAATAACACTTTTTCCGTATTTTTACTACTACGACTGACTGAGATTAAATAAACTAAAAGATACTAACGTTGAGATGTAAACAAATGCGATAAGGTCTAAGGTTATGGTTTCCCCCGTCGGTGAACTTCTTTCTTGGATACTTCCTATAGTTTGGTTAGTTGTCTCTATCAATCATGAACACTCCAGCTACTATAAATCTCTCTCAAGTAATTATGAT
>MDKI01178236.1:0-12236 GCA_005239505.1 Nicotiana paniculata
TTTTTTTTTTAATTTTTGATTTTGATGTAATAATAGGGCCGCGGACTGAAACCTCGACGAAAGGACACCTCAATCGGCTCTCCACCTCGGTATCCTCCTCCGTCACTCTTCCTACCTATGAACTACACGTGGCCTGATTCCTTTATAGCCAAGGATATGTAGGCAGCTCAGATACCAGGGCTCAGTCACATTCTCCTTTCTATTAGTTTTTGGTCTCTCTAAATAAGGGTCGGGTCAAAAAACCTGTCTCGTCGTTCTTTGTCTAAAAACCTTTCGTGTTTCCAGTCAAAGAGGGGCAGCTGTAGACATGTAATTTTTGACCCTCCCCAAGATTTTATACATTTTAGCGTTTTAATATTTAGTTTAGGCCTAATGTCACTATTTTTACTAGTTTTGACTATTTACTTTATTTTATTACAAAAATTGAAAAATACAAAAATAGTTTCATTTTTCTCTATTTAATTAAAGTATTAGACATTTTTAGAAAAAATATTATTTTTAACCCATTTTTTATTATAATCTTTGAAAATATCAATATATATAACTTCATGTCTTTAGGTAATTTGTTTAATTAATTAGGAATGATTTCACAATTTTATAGTTATTATTTTAGGAATTAATATTTTTAGTCTAGTAGAGTTAAATGGCCACTTTTAAAGGTAAATTTGGCCGAAATTTGGCCCAATTCGGACCAAGCCCATGATTCCTAAGCCCACACTCCCTTAACCTAGAAGACCCCCTAATATATAAAAACCTTAAGACTGTTCTTCTTCTTCCTCACCTCTTGAACTCTACCAACACCAACACACCCAAAAAGCTGCGCACAACATAAAAAAAAAATGGCAGCCAGGACCTCCTTTCTTCTAAAAGGAATTCACACACAGGGACAAAAAAAAATGCAAAAACAAAGAGGGTGTGAACGGAAAAGAGTGATGCAAGGAGACGAAAAAAATAGAGCTGAAGCTGTCTCTGATTTACAAGAAGAGCCGCTGCTCTTTCCTCTTGCCTTGGACACACGACTCCACCCACATCCCTTCATAAAAAGCTTCAGTCGTTACCACCTTTCTCCAACACCAAAAACTCCAGCGAAACAACCATTTTCCTCGTAAAAAAAAAAAGCAGTGTTTCTGTTGAGATCGGGTTTAGTTAAAGCTCCGCTCGTTGGTTTCTAGTTCTATTCGAGTTTCCGACGAGGTTCTAGCGTTGCTGCATTCTCTGTCGGGGTTCAGGCGGGTTTTCACTGATGGGGTTCATTTGGCGTCGATTCAGCTGTTGTAATTCCATTGGTGTTGCTTGTGAATATATGAAAGATTTTTTTTTGTTGTTATTAAAGGCTTTTGAGAAACATGGTGAGATAATTGAAGCTAGCAAGGCTTTAAAGACGGTCAGTTATTGGATGGCAGAAATATTTGTATCAGTTATACCCACAAAGAATGACATTGAGGGTTCCAAATCTCACCTTTCCTCGTACGTCTCTAGATTCTCCATTTTTTTGTCATATTTGTTTATTGCTACTCCTACGTAGGTATAAATCTTTTAATTAAAAGAAGGTACTGAATGCTCTATTGATCGTGTTCTTCCTGAGAATTTACCGAGAATTTTCCCTATCATGATCTCGTGGTCTTGATGTTACACTTGCCTATGTCTTCATTGCAATATTGAATACCTTTAGTTGTGTGTTCATTAATACTCTGTTTAAACCAAGTACAACCACCCTAAGAGTTCTTAAATGACTTGAAAAATAAGTAAGGTTTCATTTTGTGACATAGATATGTGCAAGAATTATCGTGATTATATATATGTTCACGTGACATAATTATGGGTTCCAAATAAAACCGAGGTATGCGTTCGTGTGACTTTGGCCAAGTTTTCTTAAATAATTAAGCGTGACAAATCGTGTACACGTACGCGTGACATGATTCAAGCGCCGATTTCCAAAATAAAACCAAGATACGCGTTCGCGCGATCTTGACCAAATAATTTTAATATTAAGGGCTATTAATTATGTACACATACGCGTGACATGGTTTTTTAGCGCACTAAATAAGATGAGTACACGTACTCGTGACTCGTCTCAGAATAATTTCTTAACTGAGTGGTAAGGTAAAATGCACATAGGTTCTTAAACATGTAATTAGACAATTTAAGCCAAGTATGAATCACTAAGAGACCGTGATAAAACCATGGAACTCGGGAATGCCTAACACCTTCTCCCGGGTTAACAAAATTCCTTACCCGGATTTCTGTGTTCGCGGACTGTAAAACAAAGTCAAATTTTCCTCGATTCGGGATTTAAACCGGTGACTTGGGACACCATAAACTATCTCAAGTGGCGACTCTAAATTTTAAATAAAATAATCCCGTTTCGATTGTCACTTAAATTGGAAAAACTCCCTTATTACTCCTCCCCGGGGTGGTGAAAAAGGAGGTGTGACAGCTCTGGCGACTCTGTTGGGGAACGAACCCAGAATTTCTGGTTCAGGGTTCAAGAATTCGAGCTAGTTAATGTGATTTTACTTAGATTTATTAATTGTTTATATTACTGTATTTTGTGCGCCTAATATGATAATTGTCACTCATTTACCGCTTTGATATTATTTGAACTATATTTAAACTGTCTTCTTACGCCTCTCTTCTGAGTCTCTAAAAAAAATGGTGCACACGTTCGCGTGGCCCGCTTTTCTGTTAGAGGGCGTACCAAATAAGAACGAGGATGAATCAAAAACAAGGCCGGGTAGACTTTCGTGCTCCCCGTACGTTGCCCCCACCTCGGCTCGAGCTGTCCGTTCGGGTAACCCAAGTCCAGAACACAACCCCGGGTTTAAACCTAGAATAACATAGCCTCATGCCGGGTCCCCAATAGGAACGTGTGTTTTCAGTACATGCATTTGACTTAGGGGACTCAACACAGGGGTTGGGTCCGTCTAGGACAGGTGCACCCTAAATAAAAAAGACCATCTTAATGCATTTTATGTGCTACATGTTGCATTCTTCAAGGATAAAAGGGGTCATTTGGCGGACCGATGATGGTTGAGGGTAAATGAGAAATAAAAGAGGGTTAAGTGTGAAAAGGAATCAAGTGAGGCCCAATTATATTGTTCTTTCACAACTTTTTCAGGAAAAGACAAAAAAAATGAAAAATGAAAAAATCCAAAAAGATTTTGCACTTTCCCATCATCCCCCCCCCCCCCTCCCAAAAAAATAGAAAAAGAAAATCCAAAAATATTTTACACGTTTCATCATTTTTCAAAAGAAAAGAAAAAGACAAAAAATATGTTTTTTCCAAATCAGTGTTTTTTTATTTCTATCTTGTATCCAATCTTCCCGAACTACGCATACCTGATTCTCGTCTTTCGGGGCAGGATACGTAGGCATACCACATAGGGTCTGGTCTTCCTAGTGAGTCTTAGGTTCTTGGCTTTGCGGGACCTTAGCCAAATCTTGCATGTTTAGCCACATCGGTCGTTTTTGAAAAAATAAGGTTGTTTTTCCAAAGTAGTTTGTTATACCATGTCTTAGAGCTCAGAGTCTACAACGATGTGTCCTCTCAGTTTTAAGGTCCGTCCATATGAATTTTCATGTCTAGCCACTTTTGGCCACATCGGCTATTTTGCAAATTTGGGTCATTTTCGCAAAAGTGGCTTAATGATCCATGTCTTAGGATTTTGAGTCCACAACTAGGTGTGATACTACTTTAAGGCTCATCCTTGTTCAATTTGCATCTTTTTAGCCACATCGGCCATTTTGCAAAATGGGCCACTTTTGCAAAGTAATTTCTAGGGCCATGATTGTTGGGAGTTGAAGTCATATAAGTCTTAGTGAGGTATTTTCATGCTTTTGAGGTAACCTTTGTTAAGTTTGCACCAATAGCCACCCTTGGCCACGTAGGTCATTTTGCAAAAATAGCTCAGTCATGTCTTGTATGTGTCCAATAGGAGGTGTTGTGGTGTCGCATTGCGTCTCGAGTCACTAGCTCTATTTGGTCTTATTTTTCTCATACAGGTGTGGATTTACTTACTATAGAATGACGGATACCACAGGACCATTCCAGTCAGGACCGTTGCATACACGAGCTGCTTGAAGAAACTTTTTATTTTTAAGTCTATTTTATGTTGTCTTATAATTTTTAGTCATGTACAGTAGTATCGAGTCTATCAGTATAGTTAAGATTTCGAGTCTTTTGTTATAGTACTTCTTGTCTTGTATTTGAAGAACCAAAAAATTATAAATGAAAAAATCCAAAAAGTCTCTTGCTTTTAGTTTATTTTACTTATCTTCTTCAGAATTACGCTTGGTATGATTCATGTGGAACATGATACGTAGGAAAACTACATAGGGTTCGATAAAATCATTATAAAAAAAATGATGAAAAAAAAAAGAAAGAAAAAAAAGAAGAGAGAATGAATTTATGGGACGTGAGGGATGATAGAAAGAAAATGACGATAATTAGAAAGAAAAGAGAGGAAGGAAAATGAGCAAGCCAAGGAGTGCTAGAACATAAAGAAGAAAAGAGAAAGGAGAGTAAAATTGGGATGATGCCATATGACCCTACGACCCTCCAAGTCATTCTAGAACCATTAATTATTGCTAGGCGCATTGCACGCAATGTGATTCTTTTTATATGATAAATGTCCTAACGCTAACATGTTGGATTTGTTTTGCTCTTCTTTGTTACCTTTATTGTTATCATAACAGAGGGTGGTTAGTTTGTGGCACTTTGGCGATTCATCCACACAACACTAGGTCAAAGTGCTAGACAATCATGAATACAAAAGAAACAGACACAGGAGTTGTGGACCCGCCAAGGGAAATTGTTGAGTCAGAATCGGAACTGAAAGAGGAGCTCCGTAGGGTAAAACATCATATGGCAGAAATGTATCAGGCCTGGGTTAGGGGACACCCTCCACCTTCATTCCCTACCAGCTATGCAGAAAACCCTGCTTTCATTCCACCACTATCCCGAGTCCAAATGCCCAACACCGTTGACCTTTCCCCACAACATGCACCAGGCTTCATCCCGTACCACTCCTACCCCGGCACTTCGTCTCAGAATTTTCATGCCCCACCAACTAAAACAACTTCATACCCTGCTCCAACATCTGCTCCTATTTTTGTACCCCCTCCACAAGACACCCTTCACCAATCCTCTTGTGAGCTTGCGTTCCAAGCTCCAGATACCCAATATTATGCCCACCTTCAAAGTCCCAGATCCTTACTCCTACACTCCTCACTTTGAGCCTCATGTTGAAACTGAGAAACCACCCAAGAACGTGGAGCAGGAGGAGATGTCTAGAAAGGTAAAGAGTTTAGAGCATTCATTGAGAAATATGCAAGGGTTAGGAAGCCAGGTGAGCGTAGCCTATAAGGATTTGTGTCTGTTCCCTAATGTCCAATTTCCTGACGGGTTCAGGATGCCCAAGTTTGACTTGTATGCGGGACACGGGGATCCAGTAGCTCATCTCAGAGGTTACTGCAGTAAAATGAGAGGCGCCGAGGGAAGGATGAATTGTTGATGGCATACTTCAACCAGAGTCTGAGCGGGGGTACACCCGCCAGGATGCCAGCAGGTGGTACACATGGGACGATATGGCTCTAGCCTTTGCCCGGAACTTTCAGTATAATATAGACATTGTCTCGGATCGCCTATCTCTGACCAAGGTGGAAAAGAGGCCTAATGAAAGCTTTAGGGAATATGGGCACAGATATAGAGAGCAAGCTGCCCGAGTCAATCCCCCGATGGAAGAAGCTGAGATGGTTGAGTACTTTCTTTAAGCTCAAGAGCCTACTTACTTTGGGCATTTGATCTTGGTTGTGGGTAAGCCTTTTAATGTTGTGGTGAAAATGGGAGAAATGGTAGAAGATGGGCTGAAGTCAATCAAGATCATGAGCTATTCTACTTTAAAAGCCACAACACAGGCAATTCAGAACGACGCGGGAAGCTTGCTGTGTCAAAAGGAACATGATGATGTTGCCATGGTTGTCTCAGGATCACGACATGGCCCAACGGGTCCGCTTTACCAATACACTCAGCCCCGACCCCAACCCAAACCTATCCCCTAGCTCCACATAATCCACCTCAATATTATCCTCCGAACCACATCCGATCATCTGTCCAACCACTGGGTCACTCCTTATGGCGAGCGCCAACATTGCATAACACACTCTTGCCTTCACAACATGTTCGAGCATCCAACAACCTTAGAAAACAGGGGCATGGAGGGGAACAAAGGCAAAGAAATAATTTCACGCCAATCGGAGAATCCTACACAATCTTGTTTGAAAAGTTAAAGCATTCTGGCCTGATCGAGCTGCTCCTCAACTATACTCCGGACCCATATGCAAAAGGTTTTGATCCTGCTGTACGGTGCATTTACCACTCTAATGTCCAAGGGCATAGCATTGAATATTGTCGTGCTTTGAAAAGGGAAATAGAAAGAATTATTCAAGAAGGGATCATTGTGATCCAGGACATTGACGCCCAAAATATCGTGCAAAATCCTTTACCTACACATGATGATGCACACTTTATGGGAATGATGTGTGGTGACATGGAATATGAGAATCCTTTCGGAAACTTGCCGACTGAAATTGAAGAAGGCCATGGTGATTCTGATGAGCAAATTTGTGGCTAAATGTTAAGCTTAGCAATTAAAAAGTCGATCCCTCCTCACTAGGAAGGAATCTTGGTAGCTTGTTTTGATGGTTTTTTCTATTATCTGGGTTATTTCGGGGTTGTGATCTAGATTTTATTTATTTTATTGAGTCAAACCTTTCTATCCGTCTATTCTGTTTGTGTGAGTCTTATCTATGTGTTTTGTTACTATTTTCATTATCCAGGTTGATTTAGGATTGTAGCTCGAGTTTTAGGTTGTTTGTCTTGTCGTTACACCCTTCCATAATTTACTCAATGAAATACTGTTTTTCGTTTTGTGTCATTATGTGCTTAGTTCTCTTCACGCCATCTTTAGTGACATGACATGCATGCGGAGTTTTTATCCAGATCTTGAAAGCCAGCCTAATCATGGAATAATGAAACACAACTTTGAATATGATAAAAGGATGCATTTGAAGAAACAAGTAAAGATTCACGCATTATAAGATAACCTGAAGCTTTAATTGAGTGAAACTGAGGCGGTTAGTCCAGAAAATCAAGAGGTTGATAAGAGCATACAACAAGGAAATGTCTCTCAAGCAGTTTGAGGTAGATCAGTCAGTGTTGAAATGCATTCTTCCACATCAAAATAAGGTTGGGTCAAGTCTTCTTCGAGCTGGCAAGGTTCATTCATTAGGACAAAGGTATTGTCCATTGGAACTTTTTGTTCGTATTGATGCCATCAAGAGACATTGTGCATGGTTCGTCGGCTTATTTTCAATTGGATTGTTTGTACTTGGCACTCTTAAAGTTTGGTATGACGAAGGCATTTTATTCTGCTACCCCAAACACTTTTGTCTTTTGCTACCCGTTTTGAGCCTTAATTTGTTTTCTTTCATACCTCTCTTTTGGAATCCGAAATAGAGTTAGAAAATAGAAAGTATAGAGAAAAAAAATAGAAAAGAAAAAAGAAATGAAAAAGAGAAAGCAGAAAAAGAAAAAAGTAAAGGAAAAATGAGAAAAGAAAAGAAAAAGGAAGAAAAAGAAAAGAAAAAAAAAGAGAAAAAAAGAGAAAAAAGAAAGAAGAAAAGAAAAAGAAAATAGCAGCAAACAAAGGGTAGTCGTTTGAACTACGTTCGACCTTATTCTTGTCACCACAAGATACGTAGGCAGCCTTATGGTTCGGTCCCATCAAAACAAAAAGGAAAAAAAATTAAAAAAATAAAAAAATTAAAAAAGAATTTCCCATACCAAGAAACTAGGGCAGAAGTTTTAATTTTGGCCAAAAGATTTGATTCCAAAAGTTGTAATTTTGAACCTTTTTATCTTAAATTATTTTGAGCCTTCATGCCAACCTTTCTTTATAACTCTGTCCAAAAGCCTACATTACGGTTCAAAGAGAGACCTTCTCACCAATCTTTGAGGATGCAAAATCAAGTGTGTGGATGAAAGTATGATTTTCTTGAATCATGGGTAATGCCTTGTTCTCAGCACAAAGAAAGAAAATAATAAAATGAGAGAGTCTTATTGGTGAAAACCCTCAGGGGCACCATAAGGCGACGACGAGTTGAGAAAAAGAGCAAAATGAGAGAGGCTTGATGGTGAAAACCCTTTGGGGCACTACAAGTCGACTGAGGATTGTGGATCAAATAGGACAATTAGGGCGCTGAAGCACAGTTTCACAGCTTAGAGGAATAACAAGAGTTGAAGATTAGACTCGCTTGACAGATCAAGCCGCTTAATCCAAAATGCATGTCATGGTCAGTGGAGATGGCCTTCAAATCAGATTAGTTTTTACTTTGTTCATTTTCCTGGGAAATATATTTTCTTGTTAGATACCATATCTTCTCATTTTTATCCTTATTTTGTTCCTTTTATTTTGTTTGAGTCCCCTTTCAGTCTGTTTTGTCGAAACAAGTGAGAAATGACTTCAAAATTCGCTACCAGTTTTTTTTAATCACACAAAGCCGAGTCTAGAAAGCACATCAAATTGGTATAAGACACAGGAGAATGGCATGTGCACTGAGTTGGTGATAATATATGTTCTTTGGGATTCATGTGAAATGAAAAAGTTCGGTAAATGTCAATTCATGAACAATACATCAGGTATAAGGTATTGGGATCGACCGGATCAGAGGTGTTTTCATTGATAAGGGTTGACAGAGAAAGTGGTTAACCAATAACAAGCAAGGTCTTCCAAGTGGAAATCAAAGTTATCATGGCAAGTGAATGAGAAAAAGCCCTCAAGGTCAAGGCCACAAACTAACCACCATGTTTAAACCACAAGTTTTTTTTCTTTGTCTGAAACAGGGTTGACGGCTATGTTCACATCAAAGCTTGAATTTTTCAGGTGTAATGCCCCAATTTTTCTTATACAAAGGTTATTGAGAATATCACACATCACCCCTAGGAGACGCACTTCCTAGTCCTGGTTTTCTAGTTATATTTTGTTTTAGGAGACGCACTTCCTAAATTGAGATTTTATCCCTAGGAGACGCACTTCCTAGTCCTGGTTTTCTAGTTATATTTTGTTTTAGGAGACGCACTTCCTAAATTGAGATTTTATCCCTAGGAGACGCACTTCCTAGTTTTATGTTATTTAAGTTCATTCCTAGGAGACGCACTTCCTAGTTTGAGTTATTGAAGTTTTACCCCTAGGAGACGCACTTCCTAATTTTGGGTTATTTAAGTCTATTCCTAGGAGACGCACTTCCTAGTTTGAATCATTGCAGTTTTACCCCTAGGAGACACACTTCCTAGTCTGGGTCTTTCAAGTTATATTTTGTTTAGGAGACACACTTCCTAAATGGAGATTTCATCTCTGGGAGACGTATTTACTAGTTTGGTTAATTTAAGTTCATTCTCAGGAGATGCACTTCCTAGTTTGGGTCTTTCAAGTTATATTTTTATTTTAGGAGATGCACTTCCTAAATTGAGATTTTACCCCTAGGAGACGCACTTCCTAGTTTGAGTCATTGAAGTTTCGGCCCTAGGAGACGCACTTTCTAGTCTAGGTTTTTCAGGATATACTTTAGGAGACGCACTTCCTAAATTGAAATTTCACCCCTAGGAGATGCACTTCCTAGATTGGTTCATTTAAGTTTCACCCCTAGGAGACACACTTCCTAGTTTGGGTCTTTCAAGTTATATGTTGTTTTAGGAGACACACTTCCTAAATTGAGAGTTCACCACTAGGAGATGCACTTCCTAGTCTGGATCATTCAGGTTATATTTTTGTTCTAGGAGACACACTTCCTAGTTCGAGTAATTGAAGTTTCACCCCTAAGAGACGCACTTCCTAGTTTGGGTCTTTCAGGTTTTGTTTAGGAGACGCATTTCCTAAATTGAGATTTCATCCCCAGGAGACGCACTTCCTAGTTTGGTTAAGTTAATTTCATTCCTAGGAGACACACTTCCTAGTGTAAGTCATTTAAGTTTCGCCCCAAGGAGACGCACTTCCTAGTTTGGGTCTTTCAGGTTATATTTTTGTTCTAGGAGACGCACTTCCTAGTTTGAGTCATTCAAGTTTCACCTCTTAGAATACGCACTTCATAGTTTGGGTCATTCAGGCTTTACTCTTAGCAGACACACTTGCTAGTCAAACATTCTTGGTTTTACTCACCAGAGACATGACGACGCCTCACCCACACTACTATATAAGTATGAAGGCAAAGGTCATGTAGCTTTTACACGAAAGGTCGGGATTGAATCCACAGGGAGCCTATAGATGGGAGTGAGTGTATAAGTGATATAGAAGGGTCGAGTGTTTCTAATTGCACTTCTAAACATTGGTTGATGATAAACTATACTAAATGTATTCTACTGTTTGTAAGCTAAGTAATGACTAACTTTGTTTTGTTTTTGTTGTTTTCTAATATTGATGAAGTCATTAGGGTCTTGACTATTGCCTAGGTGGATACACAAAGGAATTCAATTCTAAGGTCGGGGAATTTGCTAGGGATATAGCTATAACCAAATCACGAAGGTGCTCACTCTATACCTCTCGGTAGTTTGAGCGATTATACCCTAATTGCCTCTCTTGAGTCCAATTGGGTGGTCAATAATCAAGTAATATAGGCTTAGGTAGGGTGTTACTCTCTCGAGGTTTAACCCATTAACTAGGGCTCAAGTAGGGTTTTACCATTTCTGGGTTTAACCCCTTTGATTGGGACTACCACTCTCTTGATAATGCCCTAATTTCCTATTAGACTAATTTCTAGACTCGAATCTTCTTTCTCAAGAAAGACCCAAGTCATGGAAAGGTTAATTAGCGTTTGCAACCACTAATTATAGCAATAAAAACCTTAAAATAGCCTAAATAGCCAACACCCATTAATTTTCCAACCTTAATTTCAAAACCCCATTATATACCCACACTAAGGTTGAGCCACAACCCTAGATAATGTGTCTAGCTACTCATAATCAAAGATGAGAACAATTATAGAGAAGAAGAACAACCCATTTAATTGATTCCTACCAATAAAATTGAAGTTTTCAATGTTAAAAATGCAAGAATAAAGCTAAAGAAATAAAACCCCTAAAATATTCACGAGCTTTCTACTCTGAAAAACAGTTGATATGTTCCAGATCTCTAAATAAATTACAAAATAGTCTATTTATAGTCTGCCAATTTTCGGACAAAAATACTCCTAAGGGACCACCGCGGACCGCGAAAACACGACTGCGGTCCGCGAAAACATTAGGACCTCACTGGAACGCCACCGCGGTTTGCGAAACTTCGACCGCGGCCGCGGTGGGAGCTTGCAATTCTTGGGTCTCACTGGAGCTCCACCGCGGTCCGCGAAACTTTGACCGCGGCCGCGGTGGCTGATGGCTTGAATTTCTGACTCAATGGAAATGCACCGCGGTCCGCAAAAACATGACTGCGGCCGCAGTGGCCATGTTGTCTTGAGCAGCTTTGTTGAGTTTGATCCTTGTGCCGGATTCACTCCTATTTTGAGCATATTTTAGACTGAATGCCTTCATTTCTGGTTCAATCCTGCAACAAGCACAACGTATAAGCTTTTGGGGCTATTTTATGTAAAATTGTATCCAAAATTCATGTATAATGGCACGAAAAACTAGGCAAAAAGCCAAGTTATCAAGACACACATCCTAGTCGAGTCTTTAGCTTATTCTCATCATTGCATCAATGGCATAAATGGTCTACAGTTTTTCTAACAACTCACAAATCTTCCTAGTGCAAACTGGGGCAGAAATTTTGTTTGTTTTGTTATTTTGATTGCAGGAACCCACTTGGAGAACGAGGAAAGTTATTTCAGAATTCAATTCATGTTGGAAGTAGCAGAAGCTCGCGGAAAGAATGCGAGTCGACAATAGATGACCAACAGAAGTAGTCTCAATCCAGAATAAAATAATAAAAGAAAAAAAAAAGCATCCAAAATGCAGAAGCGGAGATAAGATATGGATTGCTCAAGACATGGCTGAGTTACGAGATTTGCATGTACCGTCATGATCCGAAGGGCTGAAGAAGAATGAACTAGCACCTGCAGCTAGCAAGCGTCAAGGTTCAAATCTAAAGTCTGCATGAAGATCATTCAAGACTCAAGATCAGGCTTCAGAAGACTTATAGATAGGAATCTTGTAACTAATAGTTGACAGACTCAGTTAGTCTTTTTTTTTT
>ML308198.1:0-44257 GCA_005239505.1 Nicotiana paniculata
ACATGCACCACCAGAGTCTTCATAAGAACTCTGGGGCGAGGGCCAAGGTGAACCCGGATTAACATATATACGCGTATATAATACCGTTTGAATATACATACATATATAAGCGTATATAACGCTGTTTGAATCATATTTCAGCCACTGTGGGCAACATCATCATCATATACCAGCTGATCAGGTGGTGGTGCGTATATAACGCCGTAACCTTTTCGCACATCCCATATACATATATTTACATATATACGCGTATATAACGCCATCTGGTCATGGGTCAACGCACATGTATGAAATGCATGAAAAGTNATCGTTTCTTCAGTATAATTTGGACCATGCCAAAAGAAATAAGGGATAGCCTTAACATACTTGGATTAGGAAAAACTCCGTATAATACTCTTGAAGAAGATTGCACCGTACTCCTATAGAACCGGAAAGTTTTACGTTGCTTCGATTCTCACAATTTTTGGTATAAACCTTCGTGGATTGAATTATGAACGTATGCTTTTGAATCAAGAATTAAGAACGTTTGCTTTGAATTAAGAACTTGGAAACAAAAACGTTTGAAGCTTGATAACGTTCTGCTTTGTTTTCAAGAAATGAAAGATTGGATTTGTTGAAAGCTTTAAATGGCTAATGTTTCCAGGAATGTTAAAAGGTTAATATTTTGCAAGTTTCTAATGTCCAAAAGAAAAATGAAACAAGACTTGTAGTAATCTTAATTATTAAATCCTTACTAACCTTAGGTAGCCACCTAGACATCAAGTAACTAACAGTCATTCTCTTGGTTTTGTAGCCTTATTCCACGTCTTTGGGGGGGGGGGCAGATTGATTCTATCCACTAATTTTATTAAGTAATTAGGTAATATCCCATTACCCGTAATTAATCAATTACTCGTATAATTAAAAATTATCTCAAATTACTTAAAAATGGTAGTCACTTTTAATATACTTTATACATCTTACTATCATGGCCATGTGGTACCTTGTATGGTACTAGTTCATAATTACCGGATATTTTAGCTCGGCCCGTATTTTATCCCACATGCCAAATTTGGACGAAAATTTATTTTCTTTGACTTGCTTCCCGTTTCACCTTCATGAATTTACTAATTGCTTGTGAAATAGTATAATCCTTATAATCTCCAAATAATGTTTTACTTGGACTGATGTCAATTACCTTACGACAAATTTAACGTACATTACTGCATGGTGCAACATCTTCGTAACTTATTACTCCGAAGCGTAACATCACCATAGTGTAATACTATAGGGTACAACACTGTCATAACTTATAACTACATGACATAACATCATCGTAATATATTACTACAGAGGGTGATATTGTCGTAATATAATACTGCGGGATGTAATATTGCGGGGTGTAACAGATACCCGGACCTCAAATCAATCTTAGAGAACACCCCCTCTCCCTGAAGCTGGTCAAATAAATCACCAATACGAGGCAAAGGATACCTGTTCTTGACTGTGACCTTGTTCAACTGCCTGTAATCAACACACATTCTCATGGAACCATTTTTCTTCCTCACAAATAGAACTGGTGCACCCCAAGGTGACACACTAGGCCGAATAAACTCCTTATCTAGGAGTTCCTGAAGTTGTTCTTTCAATTTCTTCAACTCCGTCGGTGCCATACGATACGATGGAATAGAAATAATATGAGTGCCTGGCACCAAATCAATAACAAAGTCAATTTCCCTGTCAGGCGGCATGCCTGGCAGGTCTGAAGGAAACACATCCGAAAAATCACGGACCACTGGAACAAAATCAATAGTGGGAGTCTCTGCACTAACATCCCTCACAAAATCCAAATAAGATAGGCAACCCTTCTTAACCATATATTGAGCCTTCAAGTATGAAATCAACCTACTAGGTACATAATCTATAAACCCACTCCACTCAACCCTCGAAAATACCGGCATCGCTAAGGTCACGGTCTTAGCGTGACGATCTAGAAAAACATGACATGGAGATAACCAATCCATGCCCAATATCACATCAAAGTCAACTATACTGAGAAACAAAAAGTCACTCGGGTCTCCAGACCCCCAATAAACACCACACATGACAGATACACACGGTCCATAACAATAGTATCTCCCACATGAGTAGATACATGAACAGATGAAACTAATGACTCACGGGGCATATCCAGAAAATGAGCAAAATATGAGCAAACATACGAATATGTGGAACCAGGGTCAAATAATAAGGAGGCATCTCGGTGACAAACTGAAACAATACTTGTGATCACGGCATGTGAAGCCCTAGCATCTGGTCGAGCCGGGAGTGTATATTAATGGACCTGACCACCATCGGATCGACATCCCCCTCTAGGGAGACCCTAGCCGACTGACCTCCACCCTAGCTGGATGGGCGGGTGGTGAAGTAACTGGAGTTGAAGTCGAGGGCTGACTCCTCTGCTACGATGAACTCCCATGACGATGAGGACACTGCCTCCACATGTGCCCAAACCGTCCACACTCAAAATAACTCCCTAGTGGGGGACGGGGAATGAAGGGAACCCCTAGCACCGGGATAAATGGTAGAAGAACCTGGCATGGAGGAGCCCTGAACTGATGGAGAACGGGACGGACTCTGGGCTGGGAGGGAACTGAATGATGAGTGGCCCTGATGAGAACTGTGAGAACCATGCCCCGATAATGCACCACAGTGAACTGGGCGAGCTGACTGAGCATGCCTGAATGGACGACCTCTGCCGTGCTGAAATTGACCCCCATGTGGAGCACCACTGAATCCACCCTGACCACAAGGACTCTTAGCCTCCCTCTCACTCCTCTCCTGACCACGAACCATCTCAATTTTTCGAGCAATGTCGACAACCTCATCAAAAGTGGCACCAGACACCCTCTCTCTGGTTATAAGAAACCGAAGCTGAAAATCGAGGCCATCTATAAACCTGTTGATCCTCTCTCGGTCTGTGGGAACCAACCAGACCGCATGACGATCCAAATCGCAGAAACTCATCTCATACTGTGTAACAGACATGTCACCCTGGCGAAGCTGCTCAAACTGCATGCGCAGCTCCTCTCTGTAGGACTCAGGTACAAACTTCTCTAGAAAGAAAATGGAGAACTGCTGCCAAGAAAGGGGCGCTGCGCCAACCAACCTATGCCTCTCGTAAGCCTCCCACTAACTAAGTGCATCCCCAGAGAATTGAAAAGTAGTGAATGAGACCCCACTGGTTTCCAGAATACCTGCGGTCCGAAGCATCCTCTAACACTTGTCCAAGAAACCCTGTGTATCCTCACCCTCAACACCACTAAATGACAGAGGTTGGAGTCTCCCAAACCTCTCCAATCTGCGTCGCTCATCCTCTGGCATAACAGGAGCTACATAGTCCTGAGCAGATGCAACCGACTGGGCTGGAGGTTTCACTGATGTCTGAAGTCCCTGAACAACATGCTCAGTAGTGCGAGCAGCGGGAGTCTGAGTGCCTCCTCCGGCCTGAGAAGTAGCTGCGGCCGTAGTAACTGAGACCGCCTGAGCTAGGCCAGTGAACACTGATAGAATCTGAGCTAGGGCCTCTTGAAGGCCAGGAATCATAATAGGCACAGGGGGTGCCTGAGCTGGTCCCGCTGGAGAATCTGCGGCTGGGACCTGATCTGGAACAACGGTAGGGTCTACAAGTACTGTCCCGGCTGCTGCGCGGGCTGCACCCTACCCTTACCACGGCCTCCACCGCATCCTCGACCCCTCGTGGGCCTAATGTGGTTGGGCCTAATGTGGCTGGGCATCCTGTCTGGTAGTACGGGTCCTCACCATCTATGAGAGAATGAAACAATAGAAGTTTAGTTACTATAATCAACAGATTCGCACGACAAGAATTCAAGAATGTGTGATTTTTCCTAAGGGTTCCGCAGCTTCTCGAAGATAAGTACGGACGTCTCCGCACCGACCCGCAAGACTCTACTAAACCTGCTCATGACTTGTGAGACCTATCTAACCTAGGCTCTGATATCAACTTGTCACGACCCGAACTACCAAGTCGTGATGGCACCTATCATAGTACTAGGCTAGCTGGCTGTAACGACCCGATTGGCCGTTTTGTGATATTAGCCCCGTTTCCCCATTTCAGCTTTATGTTGCTTAGCCTGTTTATGTTGTTTTGATTTGGATGGTTGGGTTCGGAGTGGTCGTGGTGAGAACTGAGACACTTAGTCTCTTAAATTAGCTTAATAGTTGAAAAAGTCAACTGAGAGTTGAATTATTGGTAAACGACCTCGGAATGCATATTTTATGGCTGGGATAGCTTCGTTAGGTGATTTGGTACTTAGGAGTGTGTTCAGAATGAAGTTTCGATGTCCGGTGTAGAATTAGGCTTGAATTGGCGAAAATTAGTTTTTGGCGATTTTTGGTCAGTAGTGGAAAATGGCTATCGGGTTCAGAATGGAATTCCGGAAGTTGGAACAGGTTTGTAATGTAATTTTGGATATGTGTGCAAAGTTTTAGGTCAATCAGATGTGTTTTGGTTGGTTTCGGCATCATTGGCGAAATTTAGAAGTTTCAAAGTTCATAGGCTTGAATTTGATATAATTTTGGTGTTTTCGTGTTGTTTTTGGTGTTTCGGAGGCTAGACTAAGTTTGAATGATGCTATGGGGTGTGTTGGTATGTTTGGTTGGGGCCCCGAGGGGCTCGGGATTGATTTCGGATGGTTGGCGGAGCTTTGAACTTGGGAAATTTGCAGCAAATAGCTGCTGGTGTGGCTGCACCTGCGGATGGGCAGCCGTAAAACGCCGCAGGTGCGAAGGACCAGGTGCAGGTGCGCAAAGAGGCTAGGCAGGAGGAGTCCATAGGTGCAAAGAGTTGGCCGCACCTGCGAAGCCGCAGGTGCGGAAAAGGGACCCCAGGTGCGAGAATTGGACTGTTAGTGGGTTTTCGCAGGTGCGCACCTGGGACCGCAGGTGCGGGTCCGCAGGTGCGAGGAAAGGTCCACAGGTGCAGATTAACTGGGCAGAACAGTATAAAAGAGTGCCTCCACGAAATTTTGGTTATTCTTCCATTGTTGCATGCGGGTGGAGCTTGTTTAAGAGCTAATTGGAGAAAGAATTCGAGGGTCTTCAGTGGAGATAAGTTTCCGGGTTATAGAATCGTGGGAGGAAGAGGTTTCTAGTTATGTAAATTTTATTGAATTCAGAGACGTGGGCCCGGGGCTCGGATTTGGCCGCATTTCGAGAATTGTTTTAAAATTTATATCTTTCATTTGGGTTTTGTTCCGTTAGCATGTATTGATGATGTTAATCTGATTTTGGTTAGATTCAGAGGACTTGGGAGCCAATTCGAGGGGCAAGCGCATCGCGGAGTAGCTTTTGGGCTGTTTTGAGGTAAGTAACGATTGTAGCTCTAAACCTGAGGGTATGCACCCCGTTATTAATATTGTGTTGATAAATGAGGTGATGCACACGCTAGGAGACGAGTGTGGGGGCGTGCACCGATAGGGATTATGACTTGGTCCGTCCCGTAGCGACTATTAAGTCGCGTATTCGATTCGAAACCTTACGACATCCTGTCTTTCGGAGGTTTATACTTGTTTATGGGCTGTGAGCCATGTTTGGGCCTTGTGCCGATCTGTTTAGACCCTCAAGGGTCTTTTCCATGTTTGGGGCCTTATGCCGACCTATTTAGATCCTCAAGGGGTACTTTTACCCTATTTTACCACTATCCTGTTAGTAAATTACGAACTCAGTCATTGTTTCCTACTTGTTATTTTCACTGTTATCACACTGCTTGAAAAACTCTGAAAAGTGTTTGGGCTGAGTCCTGTAATTCGAGATAAATTTCCCAAGTGGCTTGTGAGGGTGACTGAGTCAGGTCGAGAGCCGAGTATGTGAGGATAGTTATGGGACGGGCTGCACGCCGCAACAATATATATGTTAAATATTATATGTGGGTCGGGCTGCATGGCGCAACAATACAGATAATATACATATTAGATCGGGCTGCACGCCGCAGCAGATATAGCGCTTGGGCTGAAGGAGCCCCTCCAGGAGTCTGTACACCCCAGTGAGTGCAGTCGACTATTATATAGACCGGGCTGCACGCCGCAGCAATAAATGTTATATATATGGATCGGGCTGCACGCCGCAACAGTATAAATATATATGCATGTATAAATGTAGTGGAGCGGGCTGCCCACTGCAGCAGTTGCGTGTGTTCATGGTACTTGATGAGTACGAGTGTTAAGTGAGAGCATGAGATAGTGATAGTGGAGTCACGAGTGACTGAGAGGCTTGCCCGAGAGGCGTTATTGTGAGTGATATTGTGCCGAGGGGCTTATATTTTATCAAAATGATGTTTTCACTCTTCCTTACACTGAGCCTCTGATAATAAATGTGGGATAAAAGTTTTCCTACGAGATTTTTAAACGGAAACCGGAGTTTTTATGAAATATTCAGAATTGTAGATTTCTGACTTGCTTTATTCATTTCCCCTACTATTCACTATATGGATTTACATGATTTAAATTGCTCGTCACTACACTCAAATTTTTAGTTACATTGCTTACTTACTGAGTTGGCGTACTTACGTTACTCCCTGCACCTCCGTGTGCAGATCCAGGTACCGGACCATCTCACTAGTTGATTTCCGAACGAGCTTGGAGTTGTTCGAGGATAGTGGTAGCTTCTCAGCGTCCCCAGCTCAACTCCTTTCCTTACCTCAGATCATAGTTTCTTTTGGTCTTTATTGCCTCAGACTTTTGTTGTAGCAAGTCACTATGTTGTACATTATATTTTTAGTCTTAGATGCTTATGACACTTGACTCCAGGTTTTTGGGAAGTGTGTATTTTGTTTATCTCTTTCTGATATTTTTAAAAATCTGTTGGATTCTTGAGGAAGTTATGATATTTATATTGATAGTCTGAAATGGTTGGCTAGCCTAGTTCCATGATAGGCGCCATCACGGTCGGTTAGGATTTGGGTCGTGACAAGTTGGTATCAGAGCCTAGGTTACATAGGACTCAACGGTCATGAGCATGTTTAGTAGAGTCTTGCGGATCGGTACAGAGATGACTGTACTTATCTTCGAGAGGCTGCGGAAACCTTAGGAACAATCTCATTTTTCTTGAATTCTGTCGTGCCATTTGATTGATTCAGTAAATCTAAACTTTTGTTGTTTCATTCTCTCATAGATGGTGAGGACCCGCGTCACCGATCAGGGCGATCAGCCACCAGCTAGATCAACGAGGGGTCGAGGCCGTGGTAGAGGTAGGGGGCCAGCCCGTGCGGCATCCAGGGCAGTATCAGTTGATCCCCTACTACTCAGGATCAGGTTCCCGCCGCAGATGCTCCAGCGGGACAGGCTCAGGCACAATGCCTATTGTTATTCCAGGTCTTCAGGAGACCTTGGCTCAGATCTTGACGGTGTGTACCACCCTTGCTCAGGAAGTTGCCGCTACTTATTAGGCCGGAGGAGGCAATCAGACTCTAGTTTCCCGGACACCTGAGCAGGCTACTCAGGGCCAGCAGACACCAGGGGTGGTTCCAGCCTAGCCGGTTGCTCTAGTTCAGGACTTCGTGGTCCCAGCTATGCCAGATGACGAGCAGCGTAGGCTGGAAAGGTTTAGTAGACTACAACCTCCGACATTCAGTGGTGATGAGGGCGAGGATGCCCAGGGTTTTCTAGATAAGTGCTAGAGATGCTGCTTACTGCTGGGATTTTGGAGACCAGTGGGGTCTCATTTGCTATATTTCAGTTTTCTGGTGCTGCTTTCACTTGGTGGGAGTCTTTTGAGAGGCGTAGGCCTGTTGGTTTAGCACCCTTTACCTGGAAGCAGTTCTCCACTATCTTCTTGGAGAAATATGTACCCCAGTCTCACCGGGAGGAGCAGCACAGGCATTTTGAGCAGTTGCGTCAAGGGGAGCTATCTGTGATGCAGTACGAGATGCAATTTTTGGAGCTGGCTCGTCATGCCACCGAGTTGGTCCCTACTGATAGGGAGAGGATAATGAGTTTTATAGATGGCCTTACTTACCCGGGAGAGAGTATCAGATGCTATATTCGAGCAGGTTGTTGATATTGCTCGAGATATTGAGTCGGTTCACCGCCAGGAGTGGGTAGAGAGGGAGTCCAAGAGGCCTCGTGGAGCGGGTGGTTCTAATGGTTCTCCTTATAGGGGCAGTTTCAGCATGGCAGGGGCCGTTCATTCGGGCCTCCTCGGTCAGGCCGCCCAGCCTATAGTGGTGCATCTTCAGGGAAGGGTCCCCGCAATTTTCAGCCAGGCCATTCTTCATTCGGTGCCCTTCTAGCCCAGAGCGTAGATCGATCACCATCAGCTCAAGGTTATTCTATGCATGGTCCTCCTAGTGGCCATTCTGGTGCCAGGGGTCCATTTCAGTCCTAGTCTCCAGCTCCAGGGAGCTGTTATGCGTGTGGAGAGTTCGGTCATATGAGGAGGCAGTGTCCTCATCTTCGTGGAGGTCCATCTCAGATGAGAGCCAGCCTTTGACTTCAGATCTAGTTACTTCACCACCCACCCAGGCAGCCAGGGGTGGTAGTCAGTCAGCTAGAGGCCGCCTTAGAGGGGGAGGTCGAGCAGGTGGAGGTCAGGACTGTATGTATGCCTTTCTAGCTAGGCCAGATGCTATGGCCTCTGATGCAGTGATCGTAGGTATTGTCTCAGTCTGTTGCCGAGATGATTTGGCTTTACTTGACCCTAGTTCTACATATTCCTATGTTTCTTCATATTTTGCCCATTTTCTGGATATGCCCCGTGAGTCCTTAGTTACATCTGTTCATGTGTCGACGCCGGTGGGCGATACTGTTGTTGTGGACCGTGTGTATCAGTCGTGTGTGATATCTATTGGGGGTCTGGAGACCTGAGTGGACCTATTGTTACTCATCATGGTCGATTTTGATGTGATATTGGACTGGTTATCTCCGTGTCATGCCGTTCTTGATTGTCATGCTAAGACCGTGACCTTAGCTATGCCCGGATGTTCGAGGGTTGAGTGAAGAGGTTCTTCTGATTATGTGCCTAGCAGGGTGATTTCCTACCTGAAGGCTCAGCATATGATTGAGAAGGGGTGTTTATCGTATCTGGATTTTGTGAGGGATATCAGTGGTGAGACTCCTGCTATTGATTCGGTTCCTGTGGTCCGTGACTTTCCGAACGTGTTTCCTGCAGACCTGCCAGGCATGCCACCTAACACGGACATTGATTTTGGTATTGACCTGGTGCCAGGAACTCAACCTATTTCTATTCCAGCTTATCGTATGGCACCAGCAAAGCTAAAGGAATTAAAGGAGCAGCTTTAGGAACTCCTAGATAAGGGGTTTATTGGGCCTAGTATGTCACCTTGGGGTGCACCGATGTTGATCGTGAAGAAGAAGGATGGTACTATGCATATGTGTATTGACTATCGACAGTTGAACAGAGTTACGGTGAAGAACCAGTATCCCTTGCCTCATATAGATGACTTGTTTGACCAATTGCAGGGTGCCAGGGTATTTTCTAAGATTGACTTACGTTCCGCCTATCATCAATTGATGATTCGGGGGCCAGACATCCCAAAGACTGCTTTCAGGACTAGATATGGTCATTATGGGTTTCTGGTTATGTCTTTCGGGTTGACCAATGCCCCAACAGCCTTTATGCACTTGGTGCACAGTGTATTCCGGCCTTATCTGGAGTCTTTCGTCATCTTGTTCATTGATGATATCTTGGTGTATTCCCGATCTCGGGAGGATCATGAGCAATATTTGAGAGTTGTGCTTCAGACCTTGAGAGAGAAGAGATTGTATGCAAAAATTTTGAAGTGTGAGTTCTGGATTTATTCAGTAGCATTCTTGGGGCACGTGGTGTCCAGTGAGGGTATTCAGGTTGATCTGAAGAAGGTAGAGGCAGTGCAGAGTTGGCCTAGACTGTCATCAGCTACTGAGATTCGCAGTTTCCTTGGTTTGGCAGGGTACTATCACTGTTTCGTCGAGGGATTGTCATCTATTGCAGCACCTATGACCAGACTCACCCAGAAGGGTGCTCAGTTCAGGTGGGCTGAGTAGTGTGAGGAGAGCTTTCAGAAGCTTAAGTCAGCTTTGACTACAACTCCAGTATTGATTTTGCCTACGGGTTCAGGTTCTTATACAGTTTATTGTGATGCTGCAAGAGTTGGCCTTGGAGCGGTTCTGATGCAGGACGGTAGGGTGATTGCCTACGCGTCCAGAAATTTGAAGGTGCACGAGAAGAATTATCCAGTGCACGATCTTGAGCTAGAAACTATTGTTCATGCCTTGAAGATTTGGCGTCATTATTTGTATGGATTGCATTGTGAGATTTTCACTGATCGCCGTAGTTTGCAGCATCTGCTTAAGCAGGAGGATCTGAATTTGTGTTAGAGGAGGTGGTTGGAGCTTCTCAAGGATTATGACCTCACTATCTTATATCATCCAGGGAAGGAAAATGTTGTGGCCGATGTCCTGAGTCGCAGAGCGGAGAGTTTGGGGAGTTTAGCCTACCTTCCAGTAGCAGAGTAACCTTTAGCACTTGATGTTCAGGTTTTAGCAGGTCAGTTGGTGAGATTGGATCTATCAGAGCCTCCGTGGGTATTGGCTTGTGTAGCCTCCAAGTCTTCTCTTTATGATGAGATCAGAGCACGCCAGTATGATGATCCACATTTGCTTGTTCTTCAGGACAGGGTCCGTCGCGGTGATGCCATGGATGTGGTTATTGGTGATGATGGGGTCATGAGGATGTAGGGCCAGATTTGCGTGCCCAATGTGGATGGGCTTCGAGATTTGATTCTAGGTGAGGCCCATGGTTCGCGGTATTCCATCCATCGGGGTACTGTGAAGATTGTATTAGGATCCAAGACAACATTATTGGTGGAGGCCGATGAAGAGAGATATTGTTGAGTTTGTGGCTCAGTGTCTCAATTGTAAGCAGGTCAAGTATGAGCACTAGAGGCCAGGTGGACTGCTTCAGAGATTTAATATTCCGGAGTGAAAGTGGGAGCGGATCACCATGGACTTCGTAGTTGGACTCCTACGAACTTCGAGGAGGTTTGATGCTATATGGGTTATTGTGGATCGACTGACCAAGCCCGCGCACTTTATTCCTATTGGTACTACTTATTCTTCGGAGCGGTTAGCTGAGATTTATATCAGGGAGATTGTCTGATTGCATGGGGTTCCAGTTTCTATCATTTCTGACAGAGGTACTCAGTTCACATCTCAGTTTTGGAGAGCCGTACAGAGAGAGTTGGGTACTCAGGTCGAGTTGAGCACAACGTCTCATCCTCAGACCGACGGGCAGTCAGAGCATACTATTCAGATTTTGGAGGATATGTTGCGTGCATGTGTCATTGCTTTTGGGGGTTCATGGGACCAGTTTCTGCCACTCGTGGAGTTTACATATAATAATATTTGTGATTCGAGTATCCAGATGGCTCCGTATGAGGCTTTATATGGTAGGAGGTGCAGATCTCCGGTTGGTTAGTTTTAGCCGGGCGAGGCTAGGCTATTGGGCACAGACTTGGTTCAGGATGCGTTGGGTAAGGAAAAGTTAATTCAGGAGTGGCTTCGCACGGTGCAGTCTAGGAAGAAGAGTTATGCAGACCGGAAGGTCCGTTATGTGTCTTTCATGGTTGGGGAGAAGGTACTGCTGAAGATGTCACCCATGAAGGGTGTTATGTGATTCGGGAAGAGGGGAAAGCTGGGTTCCCAGTTCATTGGTCCATTTGAGGTGCTTCAGAGGGTTGGGGAGGTGGCTTATAGACTTTTCATGCCTCCTAATTTATCGAGTATTCATCTGGTTTTCCATGTTTCGATGCTCCGGAAGTATGTTCGTGACGCGTCTCATGTTTTGGACTTTAGCACGGTTCAACTCGAGGGTGATATGTCATATGAGGTAGAGCGAGTAGCTATTTTGGGTTGTCATGTCAGAAAGCTGAGGTATAAGGATATAGCTTCAGTGAAGGTTCAGTGGAGAGGACAACCGGTGGAGGATGCCACCTGGGAGACCGAGCGGGAGATGTGGGACAGATATACTCACTTATTCGAGGCTACAGGTATGTTTCTAGAACCGTTCGAGGATGAACATTTGTTTAAGAGGGGGAGGATGTAACGACCCGGCCGGCCGTTTCGTGAGATTAGCCCCGTTTCCCCCATTTATGTTTTATCATATGTTGCTTAGCCTGTTTATGTAGTGTTGAGTCGGATGGTTTGGGTTCGGAGTGGTCGTGGTGAGAACTGAGACACTTAGTCTCTTAAATTAGCTTAATAGTTAAAAATGTCAACTGAGAGTTGACTTATTGGTAAACGACCTTGGAATGTAGATTTTATGATTCAGATAGCTTTGTTAGGTGATTAGGGACTTAGGATTGTGTTCGGAATGTGGACTTGATGTCCGGTGTAGAATTAGGCTCTAGGTATGTTTCTAGAACCAATCGAGGATGAACATTTGTTTAAGAGGGGGAGGATGTAACGACCCGGCCGGCCGTTTTGTGAGATTAGCCCCGTTTCCCCCATTTATGTTTTATCATATGTTGCTTAGCCTGTTTATGTAGTGTTGAGTCGGATGGTTTGGGTTCGGAGTGGTCGTGGTGAGAACTGAGACACTTAGTCTCTTAAATTAGCTTAATAGTTGAAAAAGTCAACTGAGAGTTGACTTATTGGTAAACGACCTTGGAATGTAGATTTTACGATTCGGATAGCTTTGTTAGGTGATTAGGGACTTAGGATTGTGTTCGGAACGTGGACTTGATATCCGGTGTAGAATTAGGCTTGAATTGGCGAAAGTTAGTTTTTGGCGATTTCCGATCGGCAGTGGAAAATAGGCTATCGGGGTCGGAATGGAATTCCGGAAGTTGGCACAGGTTCGTAATGTCATTTTGGATATGTGTGCAAATTTTCAGGTCAATCAGATGTGTTTTGGTTGGTTTCGGCATCATTGGCTAAATTTAGAAGTTCCAAAGTTCATAGGCTTGAATTTGATGTAATTTTGGTGTTTTCGTGTTGTTTT
This sequence comes from Nicotiana paniculata, assembly GCA_005239505.1. NCBI lineage: Eukaryota > Viridiplantae > Streptophyta > Magnoliopsida > Solanales > Solanaceae > Nicotiana > Nicotiana paniculata. The sequence goes on from ML308198.1 coordinate 12,997, forward strand.
TTGTGTTTCGAAGGCTCGACTAAGTTTGAATGATGCTATGGGGTGTGTTGGTATGTTTTTTTTGGGGCCCGAGGGGCTCGGGATTGATTTCAGATGGTTGGCGGAGGTTTGAACTTGGGAAATTTGCAGCAAATAGCTGCTGATGTGGCCGCACCTACAGATGGGCAGCCGCAGGTGCGAAGGTCCAGGCGTAGGTGCGAAAGGAGGCTAGGCAGGAGGAGTCCGCAGGTGCAGAAAAGGGACCGCAGGTGTGAGAATTTGACTGTTAGTGGGTTTTCGCAGGTGCGCACTTGGGACCGCAGGTGCGAGGAAAGGTCTGCAGGTACGGATTAACTGGGCAGAACAGTATAAAAGAGTGCCTCCGCGAAATTTTGGTTATTCTTCCATTGTTGCATGCGGGTGGAGCTTGTTTGAGAGCTAATTGGAGAAAGAATTCGAAGGTATTCAGTGGAGGTAAGTTCCCGGGTTATAAAACTCGTTTCTATGCTATTTTGTACGGATTAGGCTTGTAAGAAGAATTAAGTGGGAAAAAAATTGGGAAAAATGGGGAGGAACATTGGAAATTCTTTTGGTGATTCGAGGGGGAAATTATGGTCTGATTGTAGATTTTTTGGTATGTATAGAATCGTGCGAGGACGAGGTTTCTAGTGATGTAAATTTTATTGAATTCCGAGACGTGGGCCTGGGGCTCGAATTTGGCCGAATTTCGAGAATTATGTTAAAATTTATACCTTTTGATTGGCACTTGTTCCGTTAGCATATATTGATGATGTTAATATGATTTTGGTTAGATTATGAGCATTTGGGAGCCAATTCGAGGGGCAAGCGCATCACAGAGTAGCTTTTGGGCTGTTTTGAGGTAAGTAATGATTGTAACTCTAAACCTGAGGGTATGACACCCCGTTATTGATATTGTGTTGATAAATGAGGCGACGCACACGCTAGGTGACAAGCGTGGGGGCGTGCACTGATAGGGATTGTGACTTGGTCCGTCCCGTAGCGACTATTAAACCACGTATTCAATTTGAAACCTTACGACATCCTGTTTTTCAGAAGTTTATACTTGTTTATGGGCTGTGAGCCATGTCTGGGGCCTTGTGCCGATATGTTTAGACCCTCAGGGGTATTTTCCATGTTTGGGGCCTTGTGTTGACCTGTTTAGACCCTCAGGGGGTACTTTTACCCTATTCTACCACTATCCTGTTAGTAAATTGTGAACTAATCATTGTTTCCTACTTGTTGTTATTTTCACTGTTATCACACTACTTGAAAAACTCTGAAAAGTGTTTGGGCTGAGTACAGTAAGTCGAGATAAATTTCCCAAGTGGCTTGTGAGGGTGACTGAGTCAGGCTGAGAGCCGAGTATGTGAGGATAGTTATGTGACGGGCTACACGACACATCAATATATATGTTATATATTATATGTGGGTCGGGTTGATGCCGCAACAATACATATTATATATATATATTGGATCGGGCTGCACGCCACAACAGATATAGAGCTTGGGCTGAAGGAGACCTCCAGGAGTTTGTACACCCCCAACGAGCGCAGTCGACTATTATATGGACCGGGATGCACGCCGCAGAAATATATGTTATATATATGGATCGGGATGCACACTGCAACAATATAAATATATATGTATGTATAAATGTAGTGGAGCGGGCTGCCCATCGCAGCAGTTGCGTGTGTTCATGGTACTTGATGAGTACGAGTGTTAAGTGAGAGCATGAGATACTGATAGTGGAGTCACGAGTGACTGAGAGGCTTTCCAGAGAGGCGTTATTGTGAGTGATATTGTGCCGAGGGGCTTATATTTTATGAAACTGATGTTTTTCATTCTTCCTTACACTGAACCTCTGATAATAAATGTGGGATAAAAGTTTTCCTACGAGATTTTTAAATGGAAATCGGAGTTTTTATGAAATATTTGGAATTGTAGATTTCTGACTTGATTTATTCATTTCCCCTGTTATTCACTATATGGATTTACATGATTTAAATTGCTCGTCACTACACTCAAGTTTTTAGTTACATTGATTACTTACTGAGTTGGCGTACTCACGTTACTCCCTGCACCTCTGTGTGCAGATCCAGGTACAGTACCATCTTACTAGTTGATTTCCGGACGAGCTTGGAGTTGATCGAGGATAGAGGTAGCTGCTCAGCATCCCCAACTCACCTCATTTCCTTCCTTCAGATCATAGTTTCTTTTGGTCTTTTGTACCTTAGACTTTTGTTGTAGCAAGTCACTATGTTGTACATTATATTTTCAATCTTAGATGCTCATGACACTTGACTCCAGGTTTTGGGAAAGTATGTATTTTGTTTATCTCTTTCTGATATTTTTAAAAATCTGTTGGATTCTTGGGGAAGTTATGATATTTGTGTTGATAGCCTGAAATGGTTGGCTAGCCTGGTTCCATGATAGGCGCATTCACGGTCGGTTAGGATTTGGGGTCGTGACACTGGCTCACTACTCAACATCACAATATTTCATTTCAAAAATATTTGTTTTCGAGCTATTTAGCGATAAATCTTTTGTAAAATCCAAAACAAAGAAAAATGCGAAAATAAAAGCCCGACATCAGGTGTCACTAGTCATGAGCATCTATGATACAAGTATAATAATTCTAGGACTGATACAGTCTGGGAAATCTAACAAAGTAACTATAGGAAGATAGGAGGGAGAAGAGCAAGGTTGTGATCGCCATGCAGCTACCTTGCTAACTCCAAAGATCTGTGGTGGATGAATCAACACTCGCTCGAACGTCCAGTAACACCTGGATTTGCACACAAGGTGTAGGGAGTAACGTGAGTACGCCAACTCAGTCAGTAACAACCATAAATAAAGGCTGAGTAGCAGTGACGAGCAGTAAAACAGAGAAAGATCATAATATGAAATCTCAGTGAAACAATATACTTTCAAATCAGTGTTTGAGTCAAAATATATCGTAAAAATCCAGTTTCGGTAGAAAACATTTGTAGATATTTTTCAACAGTTTCAATAGAGGCTCAATGAAAAATAGAGTGTAACTAATGAAGTCATAACCTGCCCCTCGGGAAAAATATCACTCATAACCAGCCCCTCGGGCAAGCCTCATAGTCACTCATAAACAGCCCCTCGAGCATACCTCACAATCACTCATGCCTCCTGGTCATTCGGCACTTGGCACTCACACTGAGTAGGTACCTACGTTCACTGTGGGTGTATACAGACTCCGGAGGGGCTCCTTCAGCCCAAGCGCTATATCAAGCCAAATCATGGCATCAAATCACTTAGGACCTAGGCATATAATAGACATGCTGCAGCGCGTAGCCCTATCCCATCTAATATCCTCACAAATCAGGCCCTCAGCCTCACTCAGTCATAAACCTCACAAGCCACTCGGAATTTCAATAAAATCAGGGAACTCAGCCCAAAACAATATTTATGTGCATCAAAATCGAGTAATAATACTGAATCATGCAGTAAATAGGTAAAATCATGACTGAATATAGATTTCAAATCAAAACAGTGAGAGGATAGTAAGAAAATGCCCCTGAGGGTCCAAACAATACTGGCACAAGATCCAAATATGGCATTGAACCCGAGTTATAAGAATTCTTTCTAAAACACGTAGCTACTATACAATTTCAAACAAAATAGGCAACTCTACAGTTGCTACAGGACGGACCAAATCATAATCCCCAAATGTGTACGCCCACACGTCTGTCACCTAGCATGTGTGTCACCTCAATATAGTAAAATGATACGAAATTCGGGATTTCATGCCCTCAGGACTAGATTTACAATCGTTACTTACCTCAAACCGGACAAAACTCTAGCCTGCGTAACTCTTGCCTCTTGACTCGGCCTCTAAATGCTTCGAATCTATCCAAAATCAGTATATTATCATCAATATACGCTAAAGGAATTAATTTCACATGAAAATTATCAAATTAGACCAAAAATCCCGAATTCGGTTTAAACCCGGCCCCCCGGTCCCATGTCTCGAAACTCGATAAAACTTACAAAACTAGAAAGCCCATTCACTCATGAGTCCAACCATACTAATTTTGTCAAAATCCGACCTCGTTTGACTCCTCAAATCCCCAAATCAATCTCTCCAATTACAAGGCCCTAATCCCCTCAATTTCATCCCTTATTTTTACTAATTACATGCTTAAACAACTGAAAATTACCATAATCATGAGTATTAAGCTCAAATAACTTACCTCAATGTAAACCCCCTTGATTCCCTCTTCAAAACTCTCCAAAAAGCTCCAAAAACTGAATAGAAATTGTGAAGAATGCTCAAAAATTCGCGAAGTGCTCCTTTTATACCTTCTGCCCAGGCATCTCGCACCTGCGGTCCCTGACATGCACCTGCGCAACTGCACCTGCGGTCCAAACATCCGCACCTGCGGATCTCACTTATATGTTCACCTTCCGCACCTGCGGCTCTTCACTCGCACCTGCGGGCTCGCAGGTGCGACAAGACCTTCGCACCTGCACTCAACCCTCAAATTCCCATTTCCGCATCTGAGATCCATATACGCACCTGCGACTTGCGCTCCCTATTCCGCAAGTGCAGAAAAACACTAGTAGCTCCCAAACCAGCAGAATCAACAGTTCTTCAACACCAAATATCAACTCGTGAACCACCCGAAACACACCCGAGGCTCTCGAAACCTCCACCAACAATACCAACAAGACACATATCAATATACGAACTAAGTCGAGCCTTTGAAACACTCGAAACAACATCAAAACACTTAATCAACCTCGGATTCAAGCCTAAGAATTCCTAAACTTCCAATTTCTGCAAACGATGCCAAAACCTATCAAACCTCGTCCGAATAACCTCAAGTTTTTCACACACGTCACAAATGACACTACGAACCTACTCCAACTTCTGGAATTCCATTTCGACCCTGATGTCTAATTTTTCACTGTCGACCAAATATTGCCAAATTTTCAATTTCGCCAATTCAAGCCTAATTCTACCATGGACCTCCAAATTATATTCGAACATGCTCCTAAGTCTAAAATCACCTAACAGAGCTATCTGAACCATAAAAACCCCAATCCAAGATTGTTTACTCATAAGTCAACTCCCGGTTGACTTTTCCAACTTAACTTTTTAAATAAGAGACTAAGTGTCTTATTCCACTCCAAAATCACTCCGGACCCGAACCAACCAACCCGATGGGGAAACTGGGCTATAACTCTCGGCCGGGTCAATACAGTCCCTCTTCTGTTTACTTCCAATTTTTGAGATAGAGATAGATCTTAGGTTGCCGTTAATGATATTACTTACTACGAGTACTTTTTTGTAATTTAATTACCACTTTGTTTGGATGGTTGTTATGTATCGTCCCAAAATATATTGTATCATATTGTATTATGTCATGTTACTACATAAAATATTTGGATAGGTTGTATTGTTTGCCATCATTTCATGATGTCATGCACCAACAATATGAATAATAAACTTGTAATAATACAAAGAAAAAGAAAGGTACGAGGTAAAATTATTATATAAAAATGTAGGATAAAGGATAAAATAAAATAATTTAATAATAAGAAAGGACAAGTTGAGAGAAAAAAAAAAGATAACAATGCGATCACACCAAATCGGTCGCTACATAATAAAGACAAATTTAACGATACGATACAATAAAATTTAAGTAACAACTAAAACAAAAAATGTATTTAAAGTAACAATACGATACAATATAATATGTAATAACCATCCAAACATGATGTAAGGTTCTTTCATTATTCAATTTTGTTAATGAATTTATTTGATTACTCCTACTATTTACTAATTGTAGAGAATAAATTGCGTTGAGAAAATAATTGAGACCGAAAATATTGCAACAATCGTAGTATTTGATTTCAAATATTTGAGTGTACAGTCTCTATGAATTCTCTGATTCTTCTTTCCAATAGTAAATAAATTCAAGGCCTTTGAGCTTAATCTTGAATTTATATTTGTTTCCACTGTAACGACTCGGCCGGTCGTTCCGAGAGTAATAGCCTCGTTTCCCCCATTTCTGCTTTATTATATGTGGTTCAACTTCATTACATTGTGTTCGATTGGTTGGCTCGGGTTCGGAGCAATTTTTGGAGAGAAATGAGACACTTAGTCTCTTAAATTGGCTTAATAGTTGGAAAAGTCAACTGGGAGTTGACTTATTGGTAAACGACCTCAGAATGTAGATTTTACCATTCAGATAGCTTCGTTAAGTGATTAGGGACTTAGGAGTGTGTTCGGAATGTGGCTTTGATGTCCGGTGTAGAATTAGGCTTGAATTGACGAAAGTTAGTTTTTGGAAATTTTCGGTCGGCAGTGGAAAATAGGCTACAAGGGTCGGAGCGGGATTCCGGAAGTTGGAGCAGGTTCATAGTGTCATTTTGGATATGTGCAAATTTTCAGGTCAATCGGGAGTGTTTTGGATGGTTTCGGCATCCTTGGTGGAATTTAGAAGTTTCAAAGTTCATAGGTTTGAATCCGAGGTGAATTTGATGTTTTTGCGTTGTTTTTTGTGTTTCGAAGGCTCGACTAAGTTTGAATAAGGTTATGGGATGTGTTGGCATGTCTGGTTGGGGTCCCTAGGGGCTCGGGGTGATTTTGGATAGCCATTGGGGGATTTAAAGTTGGAAAATTACAGCTGAAGCTGCTGGTGTAACCGCACTTGCGGATAGGGGCCCGCGGGCACGGGCACGCAGAAGCACACAAGAGATCGCAGATGCGGATTTTGGGTGGACAGGAGGAAGACCGCAAATGCTGAGCTGGGGCCGCACCTGCGGAGTCGCAGGTGCGAAATTTGTATCGCAGGTGCGGAAAATTAGATTTTAAGTGATTCTCGCAGGTGCGCACCTGGGAACGCAGGTGCGGAAATCCCTGGGCAGATCATATAAAAAGGGTCCTTAGCGAATTTTGGTCTTTCTTTCACCTTTTTCATGCGGGTTTGAAGCTTTGGAGAGGTTTTGAAGGGGGAAATCAAGAAGACTTTGTTGAGGTAAGATTTTTGACTTCATAACTCGATTCTATGTTGTTTCTAAGTAACTAAACCTGAAATTAGTTCGATTTAAACCCAAAATTTGGGGAAGTTAGGGCATGAGAAATTGGGACTTTAATTGAGTAATTGAAGGGTCTATTGTGGTCCGATTTTGATGTTCTTGGTATGTATAGACTCGGGAAAGGATAAGGATTCTGGTGACGCAATTTTTATAGAATTCTGAAACGTGGGCCCGGGGGTCGGGTTTGGCCAATTTTGGAAATTTTGGTTAAATTTGATATTTTCGAATGGTTTCGTCTTCCTAGCATATTTTGATGTTATTAATATGGTTTTGGTTAGATTCAGAGCAATCGGGAGCCGATTCGAGAGGCAAGAGCATTGCAGATTAGTATTTGGGTCGGTCGAGGTAAGTAATGACTGTAAATCTTGTCCAGAGGGTATGAAACCCCGGACTTCGTATTTTCTCACTATTTTTGGAGTGCGCACATGCCGGATGACGAGTGTGCGGCATGCACTGATTGTGGATTTGGACTTGGTCCTTCCCGTGACAACTATTGAGTTGCGTATTTACTTTTAAATCATATGTTAAATCATGTTTAAATCATATTCGGCACATGGCCCCAGCTCCGCATTTGTTTAGACCCCTTGGAGGCTTTTACTGCTATTTCCTCACTGTGTTGACTTATGATTTACACTCAGTCATATTATGTATAACTTATTTTGAAACTCAACCTTATTTACACTATTTTGAGATATAAAATGATGTTTTGGGTCGAGTACCTCGTTTTACTGATATTCCGAGGGGATTTTTGAGAGTTTCTAACTGAGTGAGGACGAGGGCCTAATTGTGAGGATATGATATGCCACGAGGTGGCTTGATATTAGTGCTAGGGCTGAATGAGACTCTCCAGAGTCTGTACACACCCCCAGTGAGCGCAGGTACCTACTGAGTGTGAGTGACGAGTGCCAAGTGCCGAGTGCCGAGTGTCGAGTTCTGAGTGACGAGTGATTGGGAAGTATGAGTGACTGTGAAGTTGCCCGAGGGGCTGATTATGAGTGACTGTGAGGTATGCCTGAGGGGCTGATTCTGAGTGATGTTACGCCCGAGGGGCAGTTTCTGATACATGTTTTGCCCGAGGGGCTACTTATGATTTTACCACTTTCACTCTGAACTTATGAAATATGTTTTACCCGAGAGGATTTTTATGATTTTTATCATTTTTACACTAAACTTCTTGAAAGTTATGTTGAAACTGTTGGCAATTATATTCTCAAATGATTTTTACTGAAATTGACTTTTAAGCGTGATGATTTAACGTATATACTGTTGGAAAGAAAGACCGTGCTTATTGTGAAATGATGATTTGACTTTATGTGTTTCTTACTGCTCAGACATGATTTATTTTCATTACTACTGAGTTGGCGTACTCACATTACTCCCTGTACGATGGGTGCAGATCTAGATGCTAGGGTAGAGTGAGCTGTGTATCTGTACTAGAGACTTCTCGGATATTTTGCAAGGTAGCTGCACGCGTCCACAACCCTGCTCTCTCTCTCTCTCCTACTTACTGTTATAGAGTTTATTTTCCAGAGTTGTATATTTTATGTAGATGCTCATGATCAATGACTCTGGGATCTTGGGATTGTATTTAATATTCGTTGTAGATTTATCTGTTTAAAATGTTTAAACGAAACCTTTATGGGTTATCAGTTTAGTAATGATATAAATGAAAGATTATTTACGATTTGAGTGTGGATTTGGCTGGCCTAGTTCCACGATAGGCGCCATCGCAACTGGTTTAGATTTGGGGTCGTGACATCCACGAACGATGATCTTGAATTCAACTAGCACGAACTTTGATTTGAACTCGTACTCCTTGAATCTTGACTTGTTCTTCGTTCTTGAGCTTGAACTTGATTTCTTGAACTTGAACTTGATTTCTTGAAGCTTGAAACTCGTAGAGAAATTTGCGGCGTTTGATCCACGGGCTCTCTCTTACTTCTTGTTATAACTTCTAGTGTCTTTCTGGGTTACGAAGACCCCTATTTATAGTTTTGGGAGGGAAGAGTTATGATAAGAACAAACTTTTTCCGACCAATCAAATTGAAGTGTGACAAGGACGTGTTTGATTGGCTAGAACATGTCACTTGCACACGTGGTGCTGTTTCATTAGCCCTTTAATTAGACTTGCATGCCTTGTCATTTTGACACGTGGCACGATTCTATTGGAGCTTCTGCTTGACTTGGCGTGACACGTCATTTTACGTGTGGCACCAAACTGGACTTCTAGGAAGATGGTATCTTGGACTTAATAAAATGGGCACATCATTTTGTAGCCCAACTAAATGGGCTAGCCCAATGAATTTGAACTTATTTATTTAATCCATATATATTGAATTATGTAATTAATCCAACTATATTAGCCCAATAAATTTTGTTTTGGACTAAAATATCTTTAATTTAAAATATAATCCAAATTATTTTATAGATTTAAATCCAATAAATTTTGTATGCCTACAAATGTCCCCTACTTCAAAGCTATTTTGGAGGTAGATATACTAAACTTCGAAGACTAAGCTTGAAGTAATGGTAAATACGTCCATTTTCTTCTTGTTGTACTCCAACATATCTCATGTGCGTAAGTGATTCTATAACTTGCTCCAAAACTATTGTAAAAATTGCATGGGGCGCCCTATTTGGTCGCCCCTTTTTAACCTGTACCCGCTTTATTTGTTAAACGCCTTTTAAAAAGACTATTTGCCCTTCTTTATTAAGATACCACTCTACAAAATCCAAATATACTTTCTCTCCACATTCTACTTTTTCTATCTCTCTTCTCTCGTTCTTCGCATTTTTTTGATTTGTTTCTCTCTGAAATCAAACGGTTTTCTATTCTTCTTGATTTTTCAACGGCTAGTTCGCTAATAACAGTACTTTTAATTACAGGTACATTGTATTAACTTTCTGATTTCTTTGTTTAGTATTATTTTAGTATTATTTTTACGATTTTTAATTTCTGGTTTTTTTATTTATAATCATCTTAGTTTAATCGTTTCCTTTTTTATTTATTTATGATAAAATAGTTTCCTATGTTTTACTTTGATTAGTGCATTAGTTTTATAGGTTTTACTTTTATAATTGTGTTTTTAGGTTTTTGAACGCGTGTTTGTGTTTTTTGATGAAAATTATATAAATTCTTCAATGATTTTTGGATACTTTGATATTTTTAACAATTTTTTAGAGTAAAATAGATGATGCTATTAAAGTGTGAAGTTTGTAATAATTCAATGCTAACTTAATTATAGGAGCTGAAATTTTATTTTATGTTTTGTGTTTTTTTATATTATTTTATGAACTTCAATATTTTTTGGAGTTGAATTTATGTTCTTTATTTGTAATTTCAGCATTTCTAGGAGCTGAATTTTTGTTTTGTGTTTAGTGAACTTGCTTAAGTTTTTGTTTTGTAACTATTGAAGAATATTGCAGCATTTCTCGCGTATTCACCAATGATCGAGACTCCATTAGTTTCAATATTTTTGGCCATAATATGTCGTTCAGTCTTGAAGACTTTCATATTATGTGCGGTTTCAACTTTTTGTAGTTGTGTTAATATATTGAAGTATCAGATTTATTTATTTTCATAACATACTTTTTTGTATTAAACAGAAATATCAGACATTTAGGATAAATGGATATAATTCCTACCGAATAGTAATTGAATTCAATGCCTTTAATTGGACAATTACCATGCAACCGGATTCGTTCAAAGCTATTGAATCCGGTTCCATCAATTGGTGAATCACCACGTAGTCAGAGTCGATCAAAAGAAAGCAATCGAACTCCTGTAATTGGTGAATCATCCCGTAGTCGGAGTCTATCAAAAGAAGCCAATCGAACTCCTGCAATTGGAAAATCACCTCGTACCCAGAGACGTTCTAATCATTTTACAATGGCATTTGACAATGATGAATTAGTCAACACTATGTCGTGTAAGTTTTGAGCTGAAGTTTTTTGTTTTTGTGTTTTGTAAAACTACAACATGTTTTAACTGAAGTTTTTTTGTTCTGTTTGTGATGAACTTCAGCATTCTAGCAGCTGAAGCTTTGTTATGTATTTGTTGAACTTAAGCATGTTTTAAGCTGAAGTTTTGTTCTCTTTTTTGTTTAACTTCAGCATGTTTTAGCTGAACCTTTAATCTGTATTTGCTGAACTTCAGCATGTTTTTTAGCTGAAGTTTTATTTCTGTTTTTTGTTAAACTTAAGCATGTTTTAGTTGGAATTTGTTTATGTGTTTGCTGAACTTCAGTATTCTTTTAGACCTGAAGTTTTGTTCCGTGTCTCTATACTAGAGGGTAACGAGGGAGGTTAAAATACATGCAGAAGAAAAAAGACGCATGATCGCGAAAAAAGTTGTTGAGGAGTTTCAACAGGATGAGCGATCTGCTATTGTGGATGAGGTTATGATAAAAGTCAAGGTAAGCTTATTTATAGAGAAGTCTTTTTTCTGGTAATTTTATTCAGATTAATCATTGTTAGTAATTTTTTTTATAGGAATATTTTGATGAGAAGTTTGAAAAGTTGTTTAAGATTGTCGATAAATCAAAAGGAATGGACAATGTGATGCAGAATTTTGATTTAATGAACTATCAACAATATGATAGGATGAACGACTCGTTTGAACCTCTATCGAATATTAATGCTTCTCATGATCCACTTCATAAAGTCGTATGTGAAAATGTAAGAGGTGAGGAAGCGACTCTTGAAGGCGATGTTAAGTATTCGAGGAAGTTCAACGTGTTGAACAACAAGTTGAAGAGGAATGTACCAGTGTTGATAGACTGAGAAAATATGGACATGATGAACAATTATCAACCGAGAATGTAGGAAGCAAGAAATGTGCAGCTGGTGAAGTTGTCAATACTGAAGAACATACACTGAGTTGTGCTTTGGGTAGTGATTGTAACGACCCGACCGGTCGTTTTGATATCTAACGTATCATTTGGCAGTTCGAGGCTATGAGCAGCTTCATTTCAAGTATTATGACTTGTAGGCATGGTCGGAATTAAATTTCGGGAAGTTCGGAGTCAAATTGGAAAGAAAATTCTCATTTCGGAAGTCTTAAGTTGGAAGAATTGACTAAGATTGGATTTTTGAGTAAATGATCTCAGAATCAAGATTTGAAGGTTCCAGCAGGTTCGTATGATTATTTCGGACTTGGGCGTATGTTCGTAGCGGGTTTTGGATGACCCGTGAGCGTTTCGACGCATATTGTGGATGTTAGTATTTTGGAAGAAATTTTATAAGTTTGGGTTGAAGTGCATTTCAGTGATATTGATTTCCATTTGGGATTCCGAGTCTGGGAATAGCTCCGTATGGTGATTCTGGTGTTGGGAGTGCGATCAGAAGTAAATTCGGAGGTCCGTAGGTCATTTTTGAGTCATTTGGATAAAGTTAGAAATTTGAAGGTTTTAAGATGTCCGACCGGAAGTGGAAATTTTGATATCGGGTTCGGATTCCTATTTCGAAAGTTGGAACAGTTCCTTAATGTTAAATGTGACTTGTGAGCAAAATTTGGGGTCAATCGGACGTGATTTGATAGGTTTCGGCATCGAATGTAGAAGTTGGAAATTTTAAAGTTATTTAAGCTCGAATTTGAGTGCGATTCATGGTTCTGACATTGTTTGATGTGATTTGAGGCTTCGAGCAGGTCCACATTATATTTTGGAACAGGTTGGTGTGATTGAACGGGGTCCTAGGGGCCTTGGGTGGATTTTGGGTGGTTAACAGATTGAATTTGGAATTTGAGAAAAAAGCTAAGGCTGGTGGTGTCTGGTGTGACCGCACCTGCGAGGTTTTGGCAGCAGGTGCAGAGCTGCAGGTGCGGTCTTGGTGTCGCAGAAGCGGATGTGGCTGCGTTTGGCTAGGGGCGCAGGCGCGCAGCTGCGGCACAGCTCCCACAGAAGCGAGACCGCAGCAGTGGTCCGGGCTCCGCAGATGCGGGCGTGGTCGAGTTAGCTGAGATCGCACCTGCGATGGAATTTAAGTAGGTGCAAAGCCGCAGATGCGGCAGGTGGACCGCAGGTACGAAAAAGCGGGTTCGGCAGTGTGTTATTTTAAGACGAGGGTTTGGCTCAATTTCATTTTTATTTCGACCATGGGAGCCGATTTTGGAGCAACGTGGAGTGCCATCTTCATCAACTAGTAGAGGTAAGTGCTTACTTCCCAATTTTTGAGTTAAATACGTGATTTTATATGGATCTAGACATGAAAATTAGTAGAAATTTGGGATTTTTGAAGAAAGACCTAGAATTTGTATTTTTGGATATTACCACGAATTTGGGCATGAAATTGATAGAGGATTATATAGTTGAGTTTGTAAAGTTATGGGTAATCTTTATCTTCAAATAATTTCGGAATCCGGGCACATGGGCCCGAGGGGGGATTTTGTCAACTTTCCGAGTGGAGTTGGGAATATAAATAAATTGAATTGTTATAAGTATTAGAGTATATTTTCATTAGTTTGCCCGTTATTTGGATAGTTTTAGGCATGGTGCATCAATGTGAGTCGTCGGAAGGGCTTGGAGGCCGCTTATGAATCTTCGGAGTGAGGTAAGTCTCCTTTCTAACCTTGTACGAGGGAATTGTCCCCATAGGTGAAATAATTAAATACGTACTACTATTTGTGGGGGCTACGTACGCACGAGGTGATGGGAGTCCGTGCGTAGCTACTATTATGCTTATGTCTAGGTAGTCTAGGACCCAAAAGCATGTTTTATTTGCCATACTTGTAACTTTATTGATGAATTTGGAAATGATTAAACCTTATCGAACTTGGTAAATGAATTTCTGAAAAAGATTTAAATACTATCTTCATCTCCATTAAAAGAGAATTTTATCACTTCCTTGGGTAATTGTTTTCCTAATAAAATATAAATTATTGTGTGAATGTGTGTATCTATGAGTACTTGAGTCGCATGTATGATTCGGGAGCAGGGTAACTCTATTATTTATATATGACCACGTCGCATGATCGATTCGCGAGCGGGGTAATAGATGCATCTATGGTTCGAGCCGTTCGACCCTTCGGCAGTGCATAGTTTACATTTATCGTTGGTTCGGGCCGTTCGACCCTCGACATTTCTTGCGCATTATATTTGCTGAGTACTTTCTGAGATTTTTTAATTGTTTACTGACCTTGAATTATAAGTTGTCAACTGAAATGACAAAGATTTAAAGTTTTTAATTGTGGAAGAAGTTGTTATTTCCTATCACAATTTGTTAATTACCTATGATATCCATGCTTAGTGTCACCCTTGATTTTATTAAATTGACCTCTAGAAAGTATCAAATTCGACCTTTCGTCACTACCTTTTCGAGGTTAGGCGGGATACTTACTGGGTACACATTGTTTTCGTACTCATACTACACTTGTTGTGCATTTTTATTGCACAGGTACATGTATATCTAGTGTCCCCCCTTGACGTAATGATGTGGCTGACATGGAGACTTAGGAGAGATGCTCCCCTCGAGACGACCCGCAGCCAACAGAGTCTTCCTCGGATGTATTCTACTTTCTTTACTGTCCCATTTGTATTTTAGACGGTTACTGTAATTCATTTGGTTTTTCTTAAAAATTGCTCATGCACTTGTGACACCGGGTTCTGGGATGACTTTGGGATGTATTTGTCGATTGAATTATTTAAAAAATTGTTGTTTACTCGGTAACTTTATTTGATCTTTATATAATGAAATAAAAAGTAATGATTTTCAAAATATAAAATAGGAATTTAATTAACCATGGAGTGTTGGTTGTCCTGACTGTAGTGTCCGGCGCCATCACGACCTTGATGGATTTTGGGTCGTGACAGTGATATTGCACAAGGAAATGTGTGTGGTGATGGAGATCATGAACCTGTTGGTACTGAAGAACTGACACCAAGTGATATGTGTATCACTATTGGGAAAGACAATCCATTTGCGGCCGCACTAGCTATTTGCCAGGAAATTTTAGGTGTCGAGACACATGAAGTTTATAGTACAGGTATAAATATATTCTATGTTATATATATATATATATATATATATATATATATATATATATATATATATATATATAACATAGAATATATCATTGGTCCCTCCTCCCTCTTTATGAATATGCAGTGGAAGTTGATAATAGTGGTGCTTCAATTGATATAACTCAAAAACTCTCTGATGATGTTGCAAGCATGAAGATAGAGTTGAGAAAATCCTTCGAGAGAATACTCAAATTCTCTTCGATGTCATTGCTGCAAAATTGAATGAAGCTAGAGCTGCTGAGATTCACAAAGGCATGCAATCTGGCGAAACCGCAGTGGAAGACAGATGTCAGAGTATTCTATAGATCCCGAATTTATTACATTTGATCCAAGTATATATTTTCAGTTTGAAATTTTACATACTTCCTTTTCCTTTTTTATGCTTTTTGATGATTATTCAGAATGACTCAATGCAGCTGAAAAAGAAATTGGTGATATCATTCGGCAATATGAAAAAGGAGAAATACATCTATTCACACATGTTGGCTCACAGACAGGTGTGAAGTGTGTTTGTATTATTTTTAAAATTTAGTCAGTATTATTGAGTATATTTTTTTTTACATGAAGATATAGGCGTATCTGAAGGTAATGGAAGTGGATCCGTTGGAATGCAAACATGATCTGTGTCGCAACACTTAGACCATGTAGTTATTTTCTGCAATTCGATTACAAAGTATTTTTTTTTTTGCCTAATGTGTGCTTTATATCAGTTGTATTTTATGTATATATATTTTCCTTCCTTTTGCAGATCTCATCTGATGCATCACAACTTCTTCCAAATCCAAAGAGAAGGAAGATTTCCAGTTCTCTTAATGTTATGAGTGACACCAGTGATATCCCTAACTTCAAGATATGTTCATTTTCGCTGGGTAGTTGTCAGAACCCCAAATCCTAACCTGATCGTGATGGCGCCTATCGTGGAACTAGGATATCCAACAATCACATATTTACATTTTCTTTCTAAAATCCCAACCATTTTCAACATTTCATAAACGTATATAGAATTACTGAATCCATTAAGCAAAATAAACAGTTAAACAGTCTAAACCATTCCCAAAATCCGGAGTCAACATGTCATGAGCATCTAAGGAATATATCAAAAGTCTACTATTATAATAAAAAACCTCGGGACGAATAACTAGGTACAACATAAGAAGGGAAAACAGAGATGTTGCGGACGCTGAACAACTACCTCTATGTCCCGAACTCCGGCTTCGCACGGAATAGATGGCTAGCACTCAGTATCAGCACCTGTATCTGCACACAGGGGTGCAGGGTGTAATGTGAGTACGCCAACTCAGTAGTAATGAAAATAAATCAAGTCTAAGCAAGAAGAAACACATAAAATCAAATCATCAGTTCACAATATGCACAAACTTTCTTTCTAACAGTATATACACATATATATATAAAAAATCAACATGCCTTAAAAGCCAACTTCAGTAAAATCCTTTGAAAAATGTGTTTTCCAACAATTTCAGAAATAAAAATACCTGAAGAATTTAGTGTAAAATGAAATAAGTCATAAGTAGCCCCTCGGGCCAAAACATGTATCATAAATCGCCCCTCGGGCAGAACATCACTCAGCATACCTCACAGTCACTTCGTATCATCCCCTCGGGTAACCTCACTGTCACTCATGCCTCCCAGCCACTCGTCACTCGGCACTCGCACTCAGTAGGTACCTGCGCTCACTGGGGGTGTGTATAGATTCCGGAGGGGCTCCTTCAGCCCAAGCACTAATATCAAGCCACCTCGTGGCATATCATATCCTCATAATCAGACCCTCGGCCTCACTCAGTCAGAAACTCTCAAAAGCCCCTCGGGCATATCAGTAAAATGGGGTACTCGACCCAAAACATCATTTTATATCTCAAAATAGTGTAAATAAGGTTGACTTTTGAAATCAGTTAAACATAACATGACTGAGTGTAAATCATAAGTCAACCCAGTGAGGAAAATAGCAGTAAAATAGCCCAAGGGGTCTAAACAAGTCGGCACGAGGCCCCAAACATGGCTTATAGCCCAAATATAGCAATAGTTTTTAGAACACAATTTAACATATGATTTAGAGTAAAAATACGCAACTCAATAGTTGTCGCGGAGAGGACCAAGTCCAATCCAAAAATTAGTGCATGCCACATACTCGTCATCCGACATGTGCGCCATTCTAAAAACAGTGAGAAATACGAAGTCCGGTGTTTCATACCCTCAGGACAAGATTTATAGCCATTACTTACATCTACCGTTTCACAATACTAATCCAGGATGCTCTTGACCCTCAAATCAGCTCCCAGTTGCTCCAAATCTAACCAAAACTAGGTTAACATCATCAATATACACTAAAGGAACAAAACCTGTCACGACCCGAATTACCCTCCGAACGGTCTCGTGACGGCACCTAGTCTCTACGACTAGGTAAGCCTAAAATTTGCAGAAAATAAGGCAAAGCAATAATAGAAACAGTAAAAGAAGAAATACTATAAAATTTAGCCTCTCGGCATTTACAACTTTTACTTTCCCAAAACCCGGAACATCACAAAGTCACAAACTCTGAACTAATGTATCCCTATACAAAGGAATGAGGAAAGTGTATCTATATATCTCCTATATCTATACTAGAGTAGGAAGGGGACTCGTGAGATCCTGCGGACGCGGCAGAATTACCTCGCGGTCTCCTAAGCAGCTGCTATGATACGCCTAGCCACTGTACGGTGCACTGGTACCTGGATCTGCACATGAAAAAACATGCGCAGGAAAGGACGTGAGTACTCTACATTCGGTACTCAGTAAGTGCCAAGCCTAACCCCAGTCAAGTAGTGACGAGGTAAGGTTGAGGCTCTACTGAGTTTTAAAACAAGTCAATTATAAATTTAAAACAGTGAAATATAGATAAGCAATGATAAATAGGATTAATGGAAACTAGAAAAAAATTAATAACAGAAAGACAGCCCTCGGCTCAGCACATCATATATCTCAACAGTAAATATGCAATGCAGTACAAGGGAAAAGTTCCCGGATCTCAGTCCGTAGTCCCAACTTAAATATGCATTGCAGTACAGGGGGAAAGCTCCCCGATCTCGGTCCGTAGTCCCAATTTAAATATGCGATGCAGTACAGGGGGAAAGCTCCTGGATCTCGGTTCGTAATCCCAATTTAAATATGCAATGCAGAAGTATGTCGGATACGGCTTAATTAAACAGTTCAGGAAAAACAATAGGCAAGAATAAAGTAAAACTACCTAAGCATGGTGCAACTAGTAGCAAATAAGAGGAAATCAAGTAACGACAGGTAGGCATGCTTATTCTTAAGCTAACTACTCAGTTAAGATACGAAACAGTACTATAGGAATGAAAATGAGTGATTCCATGGAAGGAAAAGTAGAATTTTAGCAACAATGATCCGTGTACGCTCTCGTCATCTCACGCACACGACGTCCACGTAACAAAATTAGTATAAAAATGCCTAAGGGGAAGTCCCTAACACAGAGTTACGCAAGCCACTTACCTTGATTGCGCTAATCAACTCAATACCACGCTCTTACCACGAGTATCCAACTCCGGGTGGCCCAAATCTAGTCAATTCGATTGCATAGTGTAAATATCATTTCAAGGAAACAAAATAGCTAATAAGTTCGAAGCTAATACGTGAAATTAGGAAATTCGCCCAAAAAGTCCCCCGGGCCCACATCCCGGAATCGGGTAAAAATTATATTTTCCGGACACCCATTCACTCGAGAGTCTAATAATATAAAAATCTCTCAAATCGGATGTCAAAAACCCACCCAAAACTCAATAATTCAGTCTATGAAGTTCATCCAATTTTCCCCAAATTTTCCACCGAAATTCGAATTTTAAAGACTAGATTTAAGTTAGGAATCATGAAAATTAATCTAAGTTGGGTATAAATCACTTATCCAAGTTACCCAGGTGCAAAAGCCTCCAAAAATCGCCTCTCCCGAGCTCTCAAATTCGAAAACGGTGAAAATAACATAAACCCTCGGACTTGGGTCTTTAAAAGACTGCCCATGTATTTCTTCTATGCGATCGCGTACAATGAGTCGCGATCGCGGAGAGCATTCAGCCACGCGCCTAAAAACCTTCATCGCGATCACGAACCTTCACGACCCAGATCTGCGCGATCGCGGTTGGGGCCACGCGACCGCGTAGAACAAAATAGATATTAAATTGATTAGGTGCACTCTTTGGCTATATTAACAATCTCTTCACTTGAAATTTTCATAGTCATCCATAAGCTTCTATCATATTTCTTTAAATTTATATTCAAAAAAAAAAATATTGGCAAAGACATGCTTATTGGGTGTAGATGGGAATTCTTGGGAAGCAAAGATAATGTAGGAAAAGTCCAAATACTTCATATGTGAAGTAGAGTGGCCACAGTTTGTGGTGCATCACAAACTCGAGCTCTGGGACATTTTGCTCTTTTTACTCGTTGATAAATCTAACTTTCATGTTCTTCCCTACACCCAGAAATGTCGTATAAACTTTCGTGATCCATAGTAAAAAGAGCAAAATGTCCCGGAGCTCGAGTTACTGATGCACCACAAACTGTGGCCACTCTCCTTCACATATGAAGTATTTGGATTTTTCCTTAATTATCTTTGCATCCTACGAATTCCCAGCTACACACCAGTAAGCATGTCTTTGCCAACATTTTCTTGTTTTCTCTTGTGAAAGAAGGCGGTAGTTCCTAAAAAAATCATATTAGCAAAGTTCAATTGGAAGAGAATTTTAGAGTTCAATAACCAAAGACATATGTTGACATTCAGGAGAGAATTGACTGCAAATCTTTGGGCTCATGGAAAGTGGAAACAAGATAGCGGTTATGAAACACCAGAAGAGCAACTAGGACATGACTATGGAGAATATGAAGAGACTTTGTGTGAATATATTTTTTTTAAAGGATGTAAGTGAAAACAAAATTGGATTTTGTGAATATACATTAATTTGTGTGAATTATGTGATGTCTGTCTTTTAAATTTTTTTTCTATTCGCATTAATTAGTTTTTTAGTTGCCTTGGGTTGTATCAAATACGTTTGTCTCTTTCATCATGAATTTAAGTAGTATTTTTATTGAAATTCAGCATGCTAAACTTCAGCATGAACTAAACAACTTCTGCCTTTTAGGCTGAAGTTTTGGTTAAAACTCATAACAAAAGCGTCGACTGTAGGACAAAAACTTCATTAGCATATTTAGCATATTAGCATATTAGCATATTAGCATATTAGCATGAAGTTTAATGCAGGACAACACTTAAGCATGAACTAGATTTAACTTCATCATGCAGGAGAAAATCACATAGTGCAGGAGGGAAACTTCAGCAGGTTTGTCCTGAAGTTTTTACAAATGAACTAAAAAACTTCATCATCGCCTGCTGAAGTTTCAGAAAAAGCTCATGAAAAAACTATTGAATCCAGGACAAAACTCTAGCATATATTTAGTGATGAAGTATTAGCAAATTAACTAAAAAATGTCAGATTGTTTATACTGCAAGACAAATACTTCAGCGTTTTGGTGTGAAGGTTTAGCAAATTATGTAAAAACACAGCTTGTTTAGTATCATGTTTTAGCAAACGAACTAAATTTAATTTTAGCATACATTAAATAAAATTCACTAGGAAATTACATAGTGCAGGAGGAAAACTTCAGCAGTTTTGTCCTGAAGTTTTTATAAATGAACTAAACAACTTCAGCATCGTCTGCTGAAGTTTTTGAAAAAGCTTTATGACAAAACTATTGAATACAGACATATGAAGGACATGTGAATACTGTGGGACATCAAAATTTATGGGATATTCAACAAAATGTAGAATCTCAGATCACAAAACCTCCCGATGTAGAGATTTTACAAGGAAGAAGACAAAAGAAGTGGCATATCCCTGCGACCTAATCAGTACCATTGAAGTCTACAAAATGTAGTCTATGTAAACAAATTACTTTGCTTATTTAAATATTTAAGTACCTGTCAAATCTTAGATTTAGATATCATTTAAAGAAACGGTCAAGTGAACGCAACTTGATTAAATGAACTCAAAATATCGTTTGCCATCATATGTAGTATAGCAAAAATATTAGAAACCAACTACGTGTGCCAAGACCTAGTGTCACAAATCCACAGGCTTCTAGTGGAATATACAAAGTAGACAAAATAAATATACAACCGTCTGAAAGGGGTAGACAGAAATATCAAAAGAAATAGCAGAAACTCCACAGTGCTGCTGAGGAACGCCAGAGAGAGCAGCTCACCGTGTAGTCTAATCCAGAAAGTACTCTCACGATCGCGCTCCGGTATGATAACCAGATGCACCAGCCTCAGAACCTGCACAATTAAGTACAGAAGCGTAGCATGAGTACGTATAAACAAATATGTACCCAGTGAGTATCCCGTCTAAACTCGGAGAAGTAGTGACGAGGGATAGACGTATTACTCACTAGGGTCATTAGCAATAATATAAATAGACAGATTTAATCAGGTTAGCAATTATGGAAAATCAAGTAGACATGGAATATCAAGTATATGAACTACCACCTACCGCAAGTTCCAAATAACAACTATAATAAAAGTCCAAAGTCCCCTTTCATATATAACAATTCATTTGATAATAATAATAAGATTCTCAGTCAAATACATAGTATATAGTATGCCGAGGCGTACAACTGAAGCGACGCAAAAATTAAATGTGCACTACCGAAGGGTCGAACGACTCGAACCATAGATGCATCTATTATCCCGCTTGCGAATCGATCATGCGACGCGGTTGACATAATATAAGGCTACCCCACTCACGAATCATACATGCGACACGGGTGCTCGTATACATACACAGAATCATCAGGAAATTCAGGAAATATAGAGTTCACACTTGGAAAACAAGAATCATGGAAACAACAAGATTTAATGTAACCTTCCATTTTCTCATGCTAGTTCAAGGATAATAATCGACTAGGAATACATGCAGGGATACAAGTAAGGCATATAAGCATGCTCGTGAGTCCTAAAGACTACCCGACATAACATAGTAGTAGCTTCGCACGGACTCTCGTCACCTCGTGCGTGCGTAGCCCCCGCAAATAAGGACAATTCAATCATTTATAATTACCTATGGTGACAATTCCCTCTTACAAGGTTAGAAAGGAGACTCACCTCGTGCGGAACCTACTTCTCAAACCAAGAACGCGCCTGAAACTCCAACCTCTACACCCGAGGACTCGAAACTAGTCAAATGTTATATAAATACATTAATATACACTCAAAAGTATGAAATTCTCTTACTAGCTTAGCTAATTCATCATTCTTGAAGAAATCCCAAAATACACCCCCGGGCCCACATGCTCGGATTCCGGAAATTTTCAAAGAAAACACTCACCCATAGTCTAAGGATCATTAATATATAGTTTTTGTATGATTTCATGGAGGAAAAATGGTGAATTTCTATAAAGTTCATCAACCCTAGGTTTCCACTCTAACCCCTTTGATTTACACTAGTTGTGTGTTAATCTACCTAAGATTGACGTAATAAACCAACATTTAAATGGAAATTACTTACCTCTTAGTGGCTAGGTCGAATACCATCTTGAAAGCTCTCAAAATCGCCTATGGTGTGGAAGAAATGGTGAAAAATGGTTAAGTCCCGCATTAAATGAGCTCACTGCCTTCAGTGACCTCGCACCTGCGGCTTGAGGACCGCACCTGCGAGCCAAGGCTCGCACCTGCGGAATTTGGCAAAGGGACTGGGGATCGCACCTGCGGAGGGGTTTCCGCACCAGCGGACCCGCTCCTGCGGAGAAAGGTCTGCACCTGCGATCTGGGCCTTCTCCCTTATGGGTCGCACCTGCAAGGCCTTGACCGCAGGGGATGTCTCGCACCTGCGATCTGGGCAACCGCACTTGCGATCACACCAGACCTGGTGCACCAGCAGCTGAAGCTGCTGGTTTTTGGCCCTGTTTGGTGTCCGGGAGGCACTTGGGCCCACCCGAGCCCCCGTGAAATTATACCATCAAGTCAAAAATCATATTACGGACTCGCTCGAGCCTTCGAAACATCCAAAATCCATGGTAAAAATCTAAATCACTCCTCAAAACCCTTAGAATCAAACTTAAGAATTTTCAAGTTCTTGAATTCGGTTTCAATGCGCCGAACCGATCTATACTACTCGGAATGATACCAAATTTTTCAAGCAAGTCATAAATGACATAATGGAACTATTCCCGGTCTCGGAATCCCGTTCGGACCTCGATAACACAAAACACATTCCAAACCAAATTATGAACTTAAGGAAACTCTATTTTGGTTATTTGGCGTCGAAACGCTCCCGGGTCTTCCAAACACCATTCCGTACATACGCACAAGTCCGAAA
Source organism: Nicotiana paniculata (assembly GCA_005239505.1). Lineage (NCBI taxonomy): Eukaryota > Viridiplantae > Streptophyta > Magnoliopsida > Solanales > Solanaceae > Nicotiana > Nicotiana paniculata. Next base: position 36,467 of record ML308198.1, read on the forward strand.
TCATCATACGAAGCTACTGGAATCGGCGAAACTCGATTCCGAGGTCGTTTACTCAGAATGTTGACCGAAGTCAAACTTGGCCTTAAAAGCCAATCTTAAGGAACCAAGTGTTCCTATATTACTCTATACACTTCCGAATCCCGATCCAGCCATCCACACAAGTCATGAATCACTGAAAGCCGCTACGGGAAGTCTTATTTAGCCGCTACTTGGCCTTTAGAGGATTCTAGAGGAGGCACACAATTCACGGTATTCTGTTCATCCTGGTGCTACGAAGATGAAATGTTTTGCGTATTTGGACCCCGTTCCCCTAAATAAGACTCCCGTAGAGGATTTCAGTGATTCATGACTTGCGGGGATGGGTGGTTCGGGATTCGGAAGTTTCTAGAGTAATATAGGAACACTTGGTTCCTTAAGATTACTTTTAAGGTCAAGTTTGACTTCAGTCAACATTCTGAGTAAACGACCTCGGAATCGAGTTTCGTGATTCCAGTAGCTTCGTATGATGATTTCGGACTTGTGCGTATGTCCGGAATGGGTTTTGGATGACCCGGGAGCGTTCGACGCCAAATAGCGAAAATAGAGTTTCCTTAAGTTCATAATTTGGTTTGGAACGTGTTTTTGTGATATCGAGGTCCGAACAAAATTTCGAGATCGGGAATAGTTCCATTATATCATTTATGACTTGATTGCAAAATTTGGTGTCATTCCGAGTAGTATAGGTCGGTTCGGCGCATTGAAACCTAATTCAAGAACTTGAAAATTCTTAAGTTTGATTCTAGGGGTTTTGAGGAGTGATTTAGATTTTTACCATGGATTTTGGATGTTTCGAAGGCTCTAGCGAGTCCGTAATATGATTTTTGACTTGATGGTATAATTGCACGGGGGCTCGGGTGGGCCCAAGTGCCTCCCGGACACCAAACAGGGCCAAAAACCAGCAGCTTCAGTTGTTGGTGCACCAGCTCTGGTGTGACCGCAGGTGCGGTTGCCCAGATCGCAGGTGCGAGACCTCCCATGCATTCAAGGCCTCGCAGGTGCGACCCATAAGGGAGAAGGCCCAGATCGCAGGTGCGGACCTTTCTCCGCAGGAGCGGGTCCGCTGGTGCGGAAACCCCTCCGCAGGTGCGATCCCCAGTCCCTTTGCCAAATTCCGCAGGTGCGGTCCTCGAGCCGCAGGTGCGAGGTCACTGAAGGCAGTGAGCTCATTTAATGCGGGACTTAACCATTTTTCACCATTTCTTCCACACCATAGGCGATTTTGAGAGCTTTCAAGAGGGTATTCGGCCTAGCCACTAAGAGGTAAGTAATTTCCATTTAAATGTTGGTTTATTACGTTAATCTAGACAATCTTAGGTAGATTAACACCCAATTAGTGTAAATCAAAGGGGTTAGAGTGGAAACCTAGGGTTGATGAACTTTAGAAAAATTCACCATTTTTCCTCCATGAAATCATACAAAAACTATATATTAATGATCCTTAGGCTATGGGGGAGTGTTTTCTTCAAAAATTTCCGGAATCCGAGCATGTGGGCCCGGGGGTGTATTTTGGAATTTCTTCAAGAATGATGAATTAGCTAAGCTAGTAAGAGAATTTTATACTTTTGAGTGTATATTAATGTATTTATATAACATTTGACTAGTTTCAAGTCCTGGGGTGTAGAGGTAGGAGTTTCGGGCGTGTTCTTGGTCCGAGAAGTAGGTTCCGCACGAGGTGAGTCTCCTTTCTAATCTTGTTAGAGGTAATTGTCCCCATAGGTAATACTAAATGATTGAATTGTCCTTATTTACGTGGGGCTACGCACGCACGAGGTGACGAGAGTCCGTGCGTAGCTACTACTATGTTATTCCGGGTAGTCTTTAGGACTCACAAGCATGCTTATATGCCTTACTTGTATCCCTGCATGTATTCCTAGTCAATTATTATCCTTGAACTAGTATGATAAAAATGGAAGGTTACATTAAATATTGATGTTGCCATGATTTTTGTTTTCCAAGTGTGAACTCTATATTTCCTGAATTTCCTGATGATTTTGTGCATGTATACGAGTACCCGTGTCGCATGTATGATTCGTGAGCGGGTTAGCCTTATATTATGTCAACCGCGTCGCATGATCGATTCGCGAGCGGGGTAATAGATGCATATATGGTTCGAGTCGTTCGACCCTTCGGTAGTGCACATTTAATTTTTTGTCGCTTCAGCCGTACGCCTCGTTATACTATATACTATGTATTTGACTGAGAGTCTTATTATTTTTATCAAATGAATTGTTCTATGTGAAAGGGGACTTTGGACTTTTATTATAGTTTTTATTTGGCACTTGCGGTAGGTGGTAGTTCATATACTTGATATTCCATGTCTACTTGATTTTCCATAATTGCTAACCTGATTAATTCTGTCTAGTTATATTATTGCTAATGACCCTAGTGAGTAATACGTCTACCCCTCGTCACTACTTCTCCGAGTTTAGACGGGATACTCACTGGGTACATATGTGTTTATATGTACTCATGCTACGCTTCTGTACTTAATTGTGCAGGTTCTGAGGCTGGTGCATCTGGTTATCATACCGGAGCGCGATCGTGAGAGTACTTTCTGGATTAGACTACATGGTGAGCTGCTCTCTCTGGCGTTCCTCAGCAGCACTGTGGAGTTTCTGCTATTTCTTTTGATATTTCTGTCTACCCCTTTCAGACGGTTGTATATTTATTTTGTCTACTTTGTATATTCCACTAGTCGCCTGTGGACTTGTGACACTAGGTCTTGGCACACGTAGTTGGTTTCTAATACTTTTGCTATACTACATATGATGGCAAACGATATTTTGAATTCATTTAATCAAGTTGCGTTCACTTGACCATTTCTTTAAATGATATCTAAATCTAAAATTTGACAGGTACTTAAATATTTAAATAAGTAAAGTAATCTCGCTAGTAAACTGTTGTTGGATTGCCCGACTCCGGTGTTGGGCGCCATCACGACCTGGGTTGGAATTTGGGTCGTGACAAATACACAAAACAAACACATGTTCAAATAACTTCAGCATATTCTCACTAAAATTTGGAAAAAATCATTTCAAGAATTGCAGACTGCTGGACAAAACTTAAGCCTAAAAGGTTCAAGTTTCTAACTTATATATGCTAACTTCAGCTTATAAGGCATGAAGTTTTTATGTTGACATACTATGTTATTACATTAAATCAGAATGCAGCCTTCAAAATTTAAAAAAATTATATACAAAAACATAACAAAGATTTTGATTTATATAACAACATAAACGTTAACAAAACACGGCCATCATCAAAACATTGACAAAACAAAAGGAAGAATCATTAAAAACATTAACCAAAAAACGAAGAACAAAAAAATAAAAAAAAGGATTACAAAAACTAAGCATCATCACCATCATCAGAAATATATTCATCAATTTTTCGAAATATCTCATCATCATTTATAGGATACTCGGGAAAAATACCACAAAGTCCAATGAGATCACTCTTCTACTTGTTGAAGTCAGCACGCAACTGGCTTTGTTCAACTATTACTTTGTCCATTAGAGAAGGAAGACTCTTCAATTTGTTTTGCAACTTGGCATAGTCGTCCCAGATGGGTAACTTAAAACAATCAAACTGCTGGACAACCTTGTCTAACGAGGTTGAATAACCTTCACAACTGTGTTCGAGGTTAAGCCTGTTCTGGAATGATTCATCGGCAAAAACCTGTGGTCTGATTCTCTCCCGATCAGCCTTTATTTGATCCCACTTATGTATAAGATTAGCCATTGGTACGTTATTGTTCCAATCAGACTTCAAACTGTCACGACCCCAAAACCACCCTGGTCGTGATGGCGCCTATCGTGATACCAGGCTAGCTAATTCACTACGTATAACATAAAGTAACTTTACATTTTATTCATTAATAATCCGATATTTCATAAAATTTTCGTTTAAGCATTTCAAAACAAGTAAAGATAGGTAAAACATTTAAACACATCCCGATCCCGGAGTCACTAGTCATGAGCAACTAAAAGAAAATACAAATCTGATACTACCTCCTTAATACAAAATAAGTTTGAGAATAGAAATACTAAAGAAATAGGAAGGATAAAGGCAAGGTTGCGAACGCCGTGCAGCTACTTTGCAAATCTCCGGTATGCTCCAAAAAGGGAAAGATCATCTCTCACTCTGACCTGGCACCTGAATCTGCACACAAGGTGCAGGGAGTAACGTGCGTACGCCAACTCAGTAAGTAACAATTATAAGTAAAGACTGAGTGTAGTGACGAGCATTTAAAATCACATAAAGTTTACAACATAAAAACCTTAGTGAAAATAACAAGATCATATCAGTATTAAATTCAGAGTATCTCGTAAAACTACAGTTTCAATGGAAGTTGTTTAAAATATTTGTTCAACATTTTGAATAGAGGCTCAGTGAAAAGAAGAGTGAAGACAGTAATTTCATAAAACAATCCCCTCGAGAGAAGTATCACTCATATATAGCCCCTCAGGCAAGCCTCTCGATCAGTCGTGACTCAACTATCACCAATCAGCACTCACGCTCAGCACTCACGCTCAATAGGTACCTTATAATAACCGATACGGCGTGCAGTGAGATCCATAAACATATAGTCGACTGCGCTTACTGGGGGTGTGCAGACTCCGGAGGGGCTCCTACAACCCAAGCGCTAAATTGCTACGGCGTGCAGCCCGACCCAATATCGTTGCGGCATGCAGCCCGATCCATCATATCACTGCGGTGTGTAGCTCGATCCATATATATATATAATGTTGCAGTGTGCAGCCCAATCCATAACTATCCTCACAATCCGACTCTATGCCTTACTCAGTCATCATCCTCACAAGCCACTCAGGCAATTTCAGTACAACTCAGGGGACTCAGCCCAAAATATCTGTCACATATTTAAAATATAATGATGAATAGGATTTAACTGTAAACATGTATAAATCATGACAGAGAATATTTTTCTATCAAAAAAATAATGTGAGGACAGTAGAAAAATACCCCTGAGGGTCCAAACACTACGACACAAGGCCCCAAACATGGCATTCAGCCTTAATTAACATAATCATTTCTAAAACACATGGAAATCATATAAAATTTATCAAATACGCAACTCTACAGTTGCCACGGGACGGACCAAGTCACAATCCCTACCAGTGTATGCCCACACGCCTGTCACCTAGCATGTGCGCCACCCCATTTATCAAAATAGTATGAAATTCTGGGGTTTCATTCCCTCAGGTCTAGATTTACAATCGTTACTTACCTCAAAACCGGATGAAAATCTACTCCGTGATTCCCTTGCCGCTCGGCTCGGCCTCAAATCACCCCGAATATATTCAAAATCAGATTCATAACATCAATATACGCTAAAGGAACAAATCCCATGCGAAAATAATCAAAGGTACATCAAAAATCCCGAAATTGGCGAAACCCGACCCCGGGCCCACATCTCGAAATCCGATAAAAATTGCAAAACCAGAATCCTTAACCTCTCATGAGTCCATGCATACAAAATTCATCAAAATATAATTTCCTTGACCCCTCAATCACCAAGTTCTTAGTCTCAAGTTTCAAGCCCTAATTCCCCAATTTTCCCCCTTAAATCCCACAAATTTCATGCTTAATCGGCTAGAATTTACCATAGAATCAAGTTTTTGGTTAAAAAATATTACCTCAATGTGTTTCACCTTGAATCCCTCTTCAAAATCCCTCAAAAACTTCAATCCCGACTTCAAAAATGGTGGAAATAGGCAAAATTTTGCGAAAGGTCCAATTTATACTTCTGCCATCCAAAACCGCACCTACGGTCTCCGCTTCTACGGAAAGTTATCCGCTTCTGCGAATTCCACTTATCCAATCCACACCGGGTCTCTCCTTCACACTTGCGGGCTCGCAGGTGCACCTACTCTTCCGCTTCTGCAGAAATACCCCAGGCCTCCAAACTCCGCACCTGCGACCACAAACTGCACCTGCGATTGCCGCAGTTACGATCTCCCTTCCGCAGGTGCGGAAAAACAGAACAGTAGCATCAACAAATTCTTCCCAAGTTCCAACTTCTGTTAGCCATTCCAAATAAATCCCGAGCCCCTCGGGGCCTCAACCAAATATACCAACACCTCATATAAAATCACCCCACTTAACCGAACCCTCGGAACACTCAAAATAACACCAATACACCAAATTACCCTCGGATTTAAGCCTAAGGATTTCTAAACTTCCGAAATTCGCCAACGATGTCGAAGTTAACCAAATCATGTCTGAATGACCTGATATTTTGCACACGCATCAAAAACGACATTATGAACCTACTCTAACTTTCGGAATTCCATTCCGACCCCGATACCTAATTTTCTACCGCCGACTGAAAATCGCCAAAAATCCAATTTCGCCAGTTCAAGCCTAATTCTACCACAAACTCCGAATAACATTCTGAACACGCTCCTAAGTTCCAAATCACCTAACAAAGCTATCTGAACCATAAAAACCAAATTCCGAGATCATTTACCTATAAGTCAACTTCAGGTTAACTTTTCCAACTAAATAACCAACTTAAGAGACTAAGTGTCTCATTTCTCTCCACAATCATTCCGAACCCGAGCCAACCAACCCAACACAACATAAAATAGTTGAACCACACATAATGAAGCAGAAATGGGGGAAACGGGGCTAAGACTCTCGGAACGACCGATCGGGTCGTTACATTCTTCCCCTCTTAAAAATGTTCGACCTCAAACGGGTCTAGAAACATAACTGGAGTCTCAAATATGTGTGGATACATGCTCCGCATCTGCCATACGGTCTCCCAGGTGGCCTCCTCCACTGGGTGCCCTCTCCACCACACCTTAACTGAGGCTATATCCTTTGACCTCAACCTTCGGACATGTCGACCCAAAATCGCCACTAGATCCACATCATAAGTCATATCATCCTCTAGCTGAACCGAGATGAAGTCCAAAACATGAGACGGGTCACCAACATACTTTTGAAGCATGGATACATGAAACACCGGATGCACACTCGACAGGCTGGGTGGCAAAGCAAGTCTATAAGCCACCTCCCCTACCCTCTGAAGCACCTTAAAAGGTCCAATGAACCGGGGGCTCAACTTTCCCCTCTTCCCAAAATGCAAAACACCCTTCATGGGCGATACCTTCAGCAAAACCTTCTCTCCATCCATGAAAGATACATCAAGGTCCTTCTTGTTCGCATAGATCTTCTGCCTAGACTGCGCCATGCAAAGCGGCTCCTGAATCAACTTCATCTAATCTAAAGCATCTTTCACAAGAGTCTAGCCTCACCAGGCTCAAACCAACCGACCATAGATCTACACATACTCCCATATAAATCCTTGTACGGAGCCATCTGAATACTCGACTAATAACTATTATTATATGCAAAGTCCACGTGTGGTAGAAACTGGTCCGATGAACCCCCAAAATCAATGACACAAGCGCGCAACATGTCCTCCAGTATCTGAATAGTGCGCTCGGACTGCCCGTACTCAACTCGACCTGAGTACCCAACTCTCTCTGCATGGCCCCTCAACACTGCGATGTGAACTGAGTACCTCTATCAGAAATGATGGAAACTGGAACAACATGCAGCCGAACAATCTCCAGGATATAAATCTCAGTTAACCGCTACGGAGAGTAAGTAGTACCAATAGGAATGAAGTGCGCAGATTTGGTTAGTCGATCCACGATGAACTGTTGGTTGAATTCCCAATGCACACGCAAGTGTACGTGGTCGACAAGTAATATAGGATTT